>JAKTZS010000006.1:0-243972 GCA_030562575.1 Wickerhamiella parazyma
GGGGGGGGGGGGGGGGGGGGGGGGCGCGAGAGCGCGAGGAGTGCTAGAGATGCGAGGTGCGGGCCAGGCACGCCAGCACTTGGCCTTTAGTACCTGACCGGCTTTTGGGTTCCTACAACTCATCTCATCTACCCCGCAGCCGCACTAGACGGGCGGCTTTTTCTCTTTTACGTCCTACACCTAATGACGCACACCCTAACCCGGGTTGCTGCCCCCTAGCCCTGATACATGCCCCCCTAACCCCGCCCGGTCGTATCTATATAAGCGAGAGGAACCGCCAACCCTGAAATTCAACCATATCACCTGACATTGGGCAAGCGGATGACAAACACCATGAATAATCAATGTTCTCTCAGCACCCCCGTGGGCACCCCCGTGGGCACCCCCACGGCCGTCCCCACCAAACACCACAATGGCGACATCCACAACCGCCATGATGGCATTGTCGTTCCCCACGATAGCCACCACGTCGGGTCGCCGCACAGTTTGCACTCAATGTCTGCCACGTCCGACGGCGACGAGTTCTCCTCGCCCGAGGAGGACGATGAGTTTGTGTCGCTGGTGAATGACATCAAGGTGATTCTCGGCCCCACGTCGGGGCTCGACTCTGACGAGGTGGACGTGGCCAAGCTGATGCAGCGCATCGAGGAGTACAAGAGCAACTCTGCGCACTGGCAAAAGTACGCGTTCTTTGACGCCGCGCACGATTATACCCGCAACGGCATCGACGACATCAACCACAAGGCCAACCTGCTGATTCTGGTGTGGACGCCCGGGCACGGGTCCAAGGTGCACGACCACGCGGACGCGCACTGCATCGTCAAGATGCTCAAGGGCACGCTTCGCGAGACGCTGTACGAGCCGCCGCAGGGCGGCGAGGCGCCGCAGGTCAAGCGCGTGTCCGAGTACACCACCGACCAGGTGAGCTACATGAGCGACCAGATCGGGCTGCACCGCATGCACAACCCCGGCACCGAGGTCGCGGTGAGCCTGCACCTCTACACGCCGCCGTACGCCTCCAAGTACGGCTGCCGCGTTTTTGACGACGTCACGGGCGAGTCCAAGCTGGTGAGCGTGTCCAACCTATACAGCGACCAGGGCGTCAAGAACCACCGCATGGCAAACAGCTGCTAATATTTATTTGTAGAACTTTTTCTTTATTTATGCGCCTTGATGCAATGCCTTAAATCCAGAGCGTGTCGTCGTCGCCGTCCTGGTAGTAGTGGCGGGGGTTTGGCTGGGGCGAGGGCGACGGCTGGGCCGATGCCTGGTTGACCTGGAGGGAGCTTGACGCCGAGTCGGGGAGGGGTGCGGTCTGGTCCCTGGAGCGGTCGCGGGCTTGGGGCTGGGCTTGGGGCTGAGCTTGGGGCTGAGCTTGGGGTTGAGGCTGGCCCTGAAGCTGGCCCTGAGCCTGCCCCTGAGCCTGGTCCTGGTCCTGGGCCTGTCCCTGAGCCTGAGCCTGAGCCTGGCCAGGAACCTGAGCCTGGCTCGCCTGAGCAATCTGAGACTGCGCACTCCCATCCTTCTCCGCATACCGGTAGTACGTCCAGTCAAACACATAGTCGTACTGGTAGCCCTGGCGCACAAACAGGTCACGCAGAATGCGGCGCAAAAACACATAGTCGGGCTTGTCGTCAAACCGCAGGTTTCGCGTGTAGGTCAAGAGCAGCTGGAACTCATTGGGCAGGCCGCGGCACAGCGACTCGGCGGTGATGCACAGCTTGCGCTGCATGATCAGCTCGTACTTTTGGCGCTTGGTCTGCGCCTTGAGCCCCTGCCACGGCAGGCCGCCCTTGACAAAGTATATCAGCATGTACGACAGCGACTCGAGGTCGTCGCGGCGGCTCTGCTCAATACCCAGGTGGGTATTTACGCTCGCGTAGCGGGCAGTGCCGGTCAGGTTTTTGTTTTCCCGGTAGGGGATATGCAAGTGGGTGCGCGGGTCGCGGAATTTTTTAGCGAGGCCAAAGTCAATCACATTCACCTGGTTGCCCCGGCGGCCAATCCCCATTAGAAAGTTGTCGGGCTTGATGTCGCGGTGGATAAACGAGCGCGCGTGGATGAACTCGAGCCGGCACAGCAGCTGGTCCGCCAGCAAAAGCACCGTCTTGTACGTGAACTTGCGGTTGCAAAAGTTGAACAGGTCCTCCAGCGAGGGGCCCAGCAGGTCCATCACGAGAGCGTTGTAGTCGCTCTCGGTGCCGTGCCATCGCACAAATGGGATGCCCACGCCGCCGGTCAGCGCCCTGTACACGCGCGCCTCGTACTCGAGCTGCGGGTGGCGCGCAACCACCGACTCTAGTTTGATGGCCACCTCCTCGCCAGAGATCACGTTCACCCCCAAATAAATATCACCAAAGGAGCCGCTGCCGATGCGCCGCCCGATGCGGTACTTGCGGCCTACCCGCTGCTCGTTGTGCACTCTCACCCCGTTTGTTGTACGCGGGTTCATGAAAATGACTAAGTGATAAGCGGGCGCCTGGTGAGGTGTCTTTATGGGTGCGGCGGGATGGTTGCAAAATGGGGCGCAGGGGCAAAAGGGGGAGAGGGGATGGGTGCGACCAAAGTGTCGGTATTAGATGCCTCTTATTTTAGCTGCCTGGTATTAGATTTTATATGGACTGTGGTCTCCTGCCCTCGCCGGTTGTTGCTTTTAGTTTTGCTTTCTTTTCTTTGTGCACTCCTGCTCTCCCTGCGTGCTCCTTCTCCTTCCGATCCCCCCCCCCCCTCCCCCCTCCCTCCCAGCCCTTAATAACCACTCACACACACCCTTACAAACTGCCCTTTGGATGAACGCATTTAGCATATCAAACCTGCCCACCCTCGGCAGCACCCGCAAACCCGAGACCCAGGAGCAGGAGCCCAGCAAGGAAAAAATACACGAATGGGTCATCCAGCTCGTCCACGGGCCCCACCAGGAGACCGCCCTCCTCGAGCTCCACAAGAGAAGAGAGCACTACGACGATCTGGCACTGATTCTGTGGAACTCGTGCGGTGTGATGACCGTCCTACTCCAGGAAATCATCTCGGTCTACCCGTTTCTCAGCCCTCCACAGCTCACAATGCCCGCAAGTAACCGGGTCTGCAACGCGCTGGCGCTGCTGCAGTGTGTCGCCTCGCATTCGGCAACCCGTAACCACTTTCTCAAAGCGCACATCCCCTTGTTTTTGTACCCGTTCCTCAATACAACCAGCAAGGCAAAACCGTTTGACTACCTACGGCTCACGTCCCTCGGCGTAATTGGCGCCCTCGTCAAAAACGACAGCACCGAGGTGGTCAACTTTCTATTGAGCACAGAGATCATCCCCCTCTGTCTGCGCATCATCGAGACCGGCACCGAGCTCTCAAAGACAGTCGCCATTTTTATTGTACAAAAGATCATCATGGACGAGCTCGGGCTCAACTATGTGTGCCAGACCTATGAACGCTTCTTTGCCGTCTCTGCCGTTTTGGCCAACGTGGTCCAGCAGCTCGTGGCCACCCAGCCCACCTCCTCGCGGCTGCTCAAGCACGTCATTCGCTGCTACCTGAGGCTCAGCGACGACCACCGCGCGCGCGAGTCGCTCCGTCAGATCCTCCCCGAGCCCCTCCGCAACGCCACTTTTAATGTTATTCTCAGAGGCGACGCATCCATGAAGCGCTGCCTCACCCAATTGCTCGCTAATTTGAGTAAAGAGTAGCTATTTATACTAGTCCCACGCTCTTGATGAACGCCTCGTTGCTGGGCTCGCGCCCCAGCAGCTGCTCCAGCAGCACGTCGGCCTCCTCGGTGTAGCCCCTGGCCACGATCCCGTCGCGGTACCGTGCGCCGTTGGCCTGGTTGAGGGGATCCTTGGCAAAAAGCGCCTCCCAAATGTCCGCAGAGTACACCAGAGACCACATGTAGCCATAGTAGCCGCACTCGTAGCCCCCCATCAGGTGCCCAAACTGGTTGTATCCCCTCAGGGTCTCGGTGCTGGGCATCCCAATAATGGAGTTACGCAGCTCGGCCCACTGCACCTGCGGGTCAAACTCACTCTCGGTGTGGGCTTTATAGTCAAACAGCCCGAAAAACAGCTGCCGCACGAGAAAGGTGCCCTGGTTGGCATTGCGGCTGGCGACGAGCTGCTCGAGTAGTCCATCCGGCAGCGACTCGCCGCTCTGGTAGTGCCTCGACAGCTCTTTGAGCATCTGCGGGTCCCATGTCCAGTTCTCCAGCAACTGCGAGGGCGTCTCGACAAAGTCGTGCTGCACATTGGTCCCGCTGAACCGGGCGTACTTGGCCAGGCCCAAAGTGGCGTGAATCCCGTGGCCGAGCTCGTGGAAAAATGTCACCAGGTCCCGGTGGTACAACAGGGCAGGGCGGCCCTCGCGCGCACGAGGGAAGTTGCACACCAGGGCGCTCGCGGGATAGTGCGCTCCGTCCTCATCAATATGCCCCTGCCTCAGACTAAAGTTGGCAAAATGCCCATACTTGGACTCGCGCGGGTACGAGTCCAGGTAGAGGTGGCCCTTGAACTCGCCGTCTTGGTAGATGGAGTAGAGTTCCACCTCAGGGTGCCACTTTTCCGACTCGTCGAGCTGCTCGGCTACGAATTTCAGGTTCATGAGTCTCTCAAAGACGCCAAACATGCCCTTGATGCTGTGGTCCATCTCAAAGTACTCGGCGATTTTCTCCTGGTCGACTTGGAACTGGCGCTCCACCACCTTGTTTTGCAAAAACGCAGAGTCCCATGCATACACCTCAGTGGCCCTAGGGTCAAACTCCTGCTTGATTTTTAAAAAGTGCTCCCTTTCAGCCTTGGCAATGGGCTTGGCCTTTGCGACCAGCTCGGTCAAAAACTTGTGCACATTTTGGGGCGTTTTGGCCATGCGAGTTTGCAGCACCTGATCTGCAAATGTCTTGTATCCCAACAAGTTGGCAATCTGCCTCCTCAAATTGAGCGCCTGCAAAAACAGAGACTCATTCTCGGGGCAACGGTTCTCGAGAGCAACAAACAGCTGTTTACGGGTGGATTCCCGCGTGCACCATCTCATGACGGGGTCATAGTCTGTGACTTTGAAGGCGACCTTGTACTTGCCATCCACCTGCTCATAGTGGGGGCTAGGTACGCCCTCGAGCTGGTCCTTTGACAAGAGCAAGAACGAATTGTCCTCATTGAGGTTGGCGTGAAACTTGATGGTCACCGAGTTGAGCTGCTTTTCGAGCTGCGTGAGCTTGGCCTGATCCTCGGGGCAAAGGTCGAGACCCGCAAGCTTGAGGTCAGAGTAAACCTTATCGAGGTACCGCTGATCGGCAGGAGGCAACTTTTCACCCGATTCGTGCACGCGCTTGATCTTTTTAAACACATCCGGTCTCCGCACAGCGTCGATCTGGAATGCTGAAATTTGCTCGGATACCTGCTCCGACTGGCCGCGAACCTCTTTATTTGGCGAAACATATTGATAAAAGCCGAGGATGTTTGCCTGGGTACCGAGCTGGTTCTCCATCTGGGCGTAGCGGCCCAGCACGGACTTGAAGGAGGGCTTGTTTTCTTTAGCAATAGCGTCCAAAAGCCCGCGCGCACTGGACACGGCTTTGCTGGCCTCGTGGGCGATCTGCGCGCCTGATCGGTTCCACGCCAGGCGGTTCATTACAAAGTGGTGCTAACAGGCTGCAAATGATCTACGCTAGATTGTCTATTTCTTTCCAGACTTTTTAATACCTCCGCCGGTGAGAGGGCCGCCCTTTTTGGCCTTCTCGGCGGCCTCCTTGCGAGCGGCGGCATCGGCCTTTTGCTTTTGCTTAAAAGCGATATCGTCCTCGTCCTCGTACTCATTGGTCTTTTTCTTGGGGGCCTTGAGCGGCTTGAGTTTTCCTCCCTGGCGACTCGACATTGGTAGGTTGAAGAGGGAGCTGCTTTACTCATCTCGAATGGACTTACTGCGGTCTGGGCTGCTCAAGGATGCTGATCAGCAGAAAATAAAGCGAGCAGTTCCCAAAGCGTCGAGCAAGGTCGTTGAGACCGCGGTCGCCCGTCTGTACGTGGCCCGCCCCGAGGCTACGCAATGGACCTGGACGGGGCTGATGGGGGCGGTGTGCCTTGTGGATGATTTGGTCGGGCACACGTGGTACCTGAAGCTGGTGGACATTGAGGGCAACGCCGGGGTGCTGTGGGACCAGGAGCTGTACGTCAATTTTGTCTACCACCAGGATCGCACCTTCTTTCACTCGTTTGAGCTGGACGACTGCCAGGCCGGCTTGCTGTTTGAGGACCGACACGAGGCTGCTCGATTTCACAAAAAGGTCACCACGCGGCAAAAGTTTGCCTCCAAGGGCACCGCAAACAATAAGCAGGCTCTTGTCAAGAGCGCCCCTGCGTCCAACGGTGGGCCTCCCCCGATCCCGCCTGCCCCGGGGGCGTCGGGGTCAGTGCCGGCGCCTACGCCTGCGCCTGCTGTGCCTGCGGCTCCTGTTTCTGCGTTCAAAACGCGCGTGCGTGCGCAGGTTTACTACGACGACCAGCCTCCCTACGAGTGGAGGGAGCTGTACAATGCGCTGTTTAGCCTAGGCGTCACGGAGGATATGATTGCGCACGACACGGACTTTGTCAAGGAATACATTCGCAACTTTGGCGGCCCGCTGGCTGGGCTCGAGCCTCCGGTTCACTCACGCTTCTCGGCGAGGGCTGCCATCAAGCAGGCGCCCAGCAGCGCGAGCGCGGGGCGTAGGGCGCCGCCGCCGCCGCCGCCTCCCGGACAGGCGGTTGCTGCGAACGGGTTTGGCGACGACGAGGTTGTGGACGCGCGGCCCAAGCCACCTGCGCCGGCGCCGCGCGCCGCGCCGCCTGTGTCTGATTCGTCTGTTGAGAGCACGCCAGAGCCAGAGCCAGAGCCGCAACCTGTTCAGCGTAAGGTTCCACCGCCCATTCAGCGTGCGCCTGTGCATCAGGCACCGGCCCCAGCGGTCCCAGCTGCTCCTGCGGCGGCACCTGCAGCTCCTGCAAGAGCCGTGCCGGCACCTCCAGCGCCTCGGACGGTGCCACCAGCGCCTGCGCCTCGAGCAGTGCCTAGTGTGCCGCCCAGAACTGTGCCTGCGCCTGGTGCAGCGCCGGTCGCGCCCCCTAGAAGCGTTCCTGCTCCTCCTGCACGGGCGCCTATGAGCCCACCTGCGCCGGCAGCTCCTCCTAGAACGCCAGTGGCTCCTGCTGCACCACCGAGAGGCCCAGCGGCACCAGCGGCAACTGCTCCTCCAGCGGCACCTCCTCGAGCTGTTCCAGCTCCCCCTGCTGCTCCCCCTGCCCCTGTTGCCCCTCCTGCGGCACCCCCTGCCCCTGCTGCACCCCCTGCTGCTCCCCCTGCTGCTCCCCCTGCTGCTCCCCCTGCTGCTCCCCCTGCTGCTTCCCCTGCCCCTGCCCCTGCTCAGGCAGCTGCCCCTACACCCTCACCCGCTGGCGGGGACGGTTACAATGCGCTAATGTCGGCAATCACTCAGGCAGGCGGATCATCCTCCTTGAAACGAACTGGCGCCAACCCGGCGAATACGCCCTCTGCAGCGGCTACGGCAGAGGCCCCGCCTGCGCAAGTTGCGGTCCCGGCAGCACCCCCCAGGTCGCCAGCGGTTCCGGCGGCACCCCCCAGTGCGCCGCCGGCTCCAGCTGCACCGGTGGCACCTCCAAGTGCTCCCCCTGCAGCACCTCCCAGAGCGCCAGCGGTGCCCCCTGCGGCACCGCCGGCTCCTCCAAGAGCACCCGGTCTGACCGCTCCCCCGGCTCCACCACGAGCGCCGGCCGCTCCTCCAGCTGGAGCTCCCGCCGCCATGGCGCCCCCGGCCCCTGCTCCTCCTAGCGCTCCTCCTGCTGCCCCTGCCGCTCCCCCTGCCCCCCCTGCTCCCCCTGCTCCCCCTGCTGCACCTCCTGCCGCCCCTACCCCTGCCCCCGCAGAACCAGCACACAATGCCCTGATGGCATCAATCACATCCACAGACAAGTCCAAGCAGCTGCGAAAAACAGAGGGCCCCGCCGAACGCCCAGCAGCCCCCCAGCCGGCGGCGCCAAACATGGCCTCCGCCATCGCCGCGGCGCTCAACCAGCGGCGCAAGGGCGTCCAGGGCTCCGACGACGAAGAAGACGACGACGAATGGGACTAGCTATGTACATTATAACGCCTCAGACTACACCAAACCACCTCAAAACCCCTTCCGCCCCCGGCTACCAACTGCTGACAATGGACCACAACCTCATTGCCACGGTCAACAAGCTCCAGGACGTGTTTGCGACGCTGGGCAACAGCGCCAACCCGATAGATCTACCGCAGATCGCCGTCGTGGGCTCCCAGAGCAGCGGCAAGTCGTCCGTGCTCGAGAACATTGTGGGCCGCGACTTTCTCCCCCGCGGCTCGGGCATCGTCACCAGGCGCCCGCTCGTCCTGCAACTCACAAACATCCCCGAGGGCCAGCAGGAATACGGCGAGTTTCTCCACAAGCCCAACGAAAAGTTCACCGACTTTGGCAAAATCAGAGACGAGATCGTGGCCGACACCGAGCGCATCACCGGCAAGAACGTGGGCATCTCCAACGCCCCCATCAATTTGCGCATCTACTCGCCCAAGGTGCTCACGCTGACGCTCGTGGACCTGCCCGGCCTGACCAAGGTTCCCGTGGGCGACCAGCCGGCCGACATTGAGCGCCAGATCCGCGACATGATCCTGCAGTATATCTCCAAGCCAAACTCGATGATCCTCAGCGTGACCGCCGCCAACACCGACCTGGCCAACTCGGACGGCCTCAAGCTCGCACGCGAGGTTGACCCCCAGGGCGTGCGCACCCTCGGCGTCCTGACCAAGATCGACCTGATGGATAAGGGCACCGACGTGCTCGACATTCTAACCGGCAAAGTGATCAAGCTGCGCCTCGGCTTCATCCCCGTGATCAACCGGTCCCAGCGCGACATCGACACCAACAAGCCGATCGAGAACGCGCTGGACGCGGAGCGCGAGTACTTTGAAAACCACCCCAAGTACCGCAAGAACGCCGAGTTTTGCGGCACGCGCTACCTCGCGCAGCGCCTCAGCTCGCTGCTGCTCAGGCACATCCGTCAGACCCTGCCCGACACGAAAAACAAGATCGTGAACGCGCTGGTCAAGTACCGCGAGGAGCTGAGCACGCTTGGAAGCGCCGTCGGCGGCGAGGACGCGTCCCCCAGCTCGATCCTGCTCGACATCATCACCCAGCTCAGCAACGAGTACCGCACCGTTTTGGACGGCAACTCGGAGGAGCTGTCGACCACCGAGCTCAGCGGCGGCGCGCGCATCGCGTTTGTCTTCCACGAGCTCTACGCCAACGGCCTCAAGGCGATTGACCCGTTCGAGCACATCAAGGACGCCGACATCCGCACCATCCTCTACAACTCGAGCGGCTCGTCGCCGAGCCTGTTTGTGGCCACCCAGGGGTTTGAGGTGATTGTCAAGCAGCAGATTGGCCGCTTTGAGGAGCCCAGCCTGCGGTGCGTGTCCCTGATCTACGACGAGCTCGTACGGGTGATTGCGCAGATCCTCCAAAAGCCCGTGTTTAAGCGCTACCCGCAGCTCAAGGAGTTGCTCTACAACGAGACGTTGCTCTACCTGCGCTCGCTCATGGACCCCACAAATACCCTCGTGTCGAGCATGATCGCCATGGAGGCGTCGTACGTCAACACGGGCCACCCGGACTTTGTCGACGGCCACACCGCCATGTCGCTTGTTTCTGAAAAGTACAAGCCCAAGGCGCCTGAAAAGTCAAAGCCCGCAGAGGCGTCCAACGTGCCGGCCTCTCAAAAGGAGGGCTTTTTCGGCTCCTTCTTTGGCAACAAGGCCAGCAAGAAGAAGATGGCCGCCATGGAGGCGCCACCAACCATCCTCAAGGCCAGCGGCACCCTCAGCGAGCGCGAGCTCATGGAAACAGACGTCATCAAGATTTTGATCAAGTCGTACTTTAACATTGTGCGCCGCACCGCCATCGACATGGTGCCCAAGGCGGCGATGCTCAACCTGGTGGAGCGCAGCAAGAACGGGCTGCAGTCGGAGCTGCTCGGCAAACTCTACTCGCGCCCCGACGTTGAGTCGCTGCTCAAGGAGAGCGACTTTGTGACCGAGCGCAGGGCCGAATGCAAAAAGATGGTCGGTACGCTGGAGCGTGCCGCCGATGTCATTGACTCGATGAAATAGATTCGGTTTGCAATTTTTGCCCGCAACTTTGCGCGCTTGCTGCCCCTGCCTGTCTAGCCCTCCTGCACCGGCCCTGCACGGCCCTGCATGCTTCAGCAATCCATGCAGGCCTCCCAGGGCTTAGGGTATCTATATAAATAAACCTCCCTCCCGCGCGCAGATGCGCCACTTACAGCATGGGTATCCACTCATTGATGCACAACCTCACCGTCAAGGACGCCGTCCCAGCAACCCTGGACGTGTCCAAGATCGGCCGCAAGCAAATCATCCAGAACCGGTTCAGCCATGGGCCCAACCTGGGAGCCGTCTTTGTTGCCGAGAAATGGATCGACGACTCCATCTTTGACGGCGCCAATGGCGACGCGGAGCTCGCGGCCGTCGAGGCCCAGGTCAACAAGTCCTCCCAGGAGGAGGTGCGCAAACAGTTTGAGGACCGCTGGCGCGCGCTCATTACCGACCAGGACTGGGAGTACCTCGCCTCAAAGGGCGTCACCGGCGTCCGCTTGCCCATTGGCTTCTGGAACGTGGGGGCAAAGTTCACCAAGGGCACCCCGTTTGAAAAGTACACCAAAGTCTACGAGGGGTCGTGGGATATCATCAAGGAGCTCATCAAAAGGGCAGACTCGTACGATATTGGCGTGCTGGTCGACTTTCACGGCCTGCCCGGCGGCGCCAACACCGACGCCCACTCGGGCACCAACTCGGGCAAGGCCGAGTTTTGGTCCACCAGCAAGTTCCGCGACAGCGCCATCGACATGTACAAGTTTGTTGCGCACGAGCTCAGCGGGTTTGACAATGTGGTTGGCCTGGAGCTCATCAACGAGGCCCAGGGCTCGGACAAGCTCAAACCGTTTTACCTCGATGCCATCAAGCAGGTACGCAAGATCAACACCGAGATCCCGCTGGTTGTTTCCGACGCATGGAACCTCGGCGAGTGGCAGCAAATCGTCAAGGGCCTCGACAGCGACGTCTCGTCGCGCGACGCCCCGGCCACGGTGGGGGTGGTGATTGACACCCACGTCTACCGCGCGTTCAGCGACGACGACAAAAACAAGAGCGCAGAGGAGCACGTGCAGTGTGCCAAGGACTCGGTGCCGCGCGACGACGATGTCGACGTGCTTGTCGGAGAGTACTCGTGCGTCCTCTCTGAAGACTCGTGGAACAAGGGCGGCAACCGCGACGACCTCGAGAAGCAGTTTGGCTGCGAGCAGACCGCGTGCTTTAGCCACTGCGCACGCGCAGGCGCATACTTTTGGACCTACAAGTTCATGCAGGGCCCTGGCGGTGGATGGGACTTTAGGTGCATGGTCGACAAGGGCGCCATCCCGACCTATCCGCGCGAAGTTGACGTCAACAAGCCCAGCATTGATGCGCTCCAGGGCGCCCTCGACCAGCACAAGAGCTATTGGGAGGGCCAGGACCAGAACCAGGACTGGGAGCACTGGCGCTTTGAGGATGGGTTCAAGCAGGGGTTTGAGGACGCCAAGGCGTTTGCCGAGTTCAATGGTAGCCAGATTGGCCGCATAGCCGCGTGGAAGAAGGCCCGCCTGGCCCAGCACATTAGCGCCAAGGGCGCGTCCGACAAGACGTTTGTATACGAGCAGGCCTTTGTGCAGGGCGTCGAGTCGTTCCAGCAGCAGCTGTAGGGAGTTAGTGTAGTTTAACGATCGTTTTTTTTTTCTTTTTTTTCTCGATTTTCTCTTGAACTTTGTTTTGATCTGTTCTTTGATAGCTCACCCCCCCCTCCTCCTCCTTAGTTCAATTCATTACGTAATCGTTTGGTACACAAAATTTTTCATCATCACATCCCGTCTCCCCACCTACACCCCAAAAAAAAAAAAAAATGGCCGACACTAAAGGATTGGAGAAAGATCTCGAGAACCTCAACATCGAGGCCAAGCCGGAAGCCAAGACTGAGCAGCTCTCGGGCACTCCCCCTTCGCTTTACGTTGCTGATCTTGACCCCACCGTCTCGGAGGCTATTCTCTTTGAGGTCTTTTCCGCTATTGGCGATGTCGCCTCCATCCGCGTGTGCCGCGACACCGTGACCCGCGAGTCTCTTGGCTACGCCTACGTCAACTTCCACCAGGTCGCTGATGCCAAGCGCGCCCTGGAGGAGCTCAACTACGCCGCCATCAAGGGCCGCTCCTGCCGCATCATGTGGTCTCAGCGCGACCCCAGCGTCCGCCGCAACAACCGCGGCAACATCTTCATCAAGAACCTCGACCCCGCCATCGACAACAAGGCCCTCCACGACACCTTTAGCGCGTTTGGCGACATTCTGTCCTGCAAGGTCGCATCTGACCACGAGGGCAACTCGCTCGGCTACGGTTTCATCCACTACGCCTCCGCCGAGGCCGCCGAGCAGGCCATCCAGCTCGTCGACGGCATGGTCCTGAACGAGCGCCCCGTGTACGTTGCCCACCACATCCCCCGCAGCGAGCGCGAGTCCCAGGTTGAGAACCAAAAGACAAAGTTCACCAACGTCTACGTCAAGAACCTCGAGCCCGAGGTCGACCAAAAGGCGCTCGAGGAGCTGTTTGGCGCCTACGGCGAGATCACCTCCGCCAGCCTCTCTGTTGACGCCGAGGGCAAGTCCAAGCAGTTTGGTTTTGTCAACTTTGCCGACCACGAGTCTGCCCAAAAGGCCGTCGATGCCCTCAACGACAAGGAGGGCAAGGATGGCCGCAAGCTGTACGTCGGCCGCGCCCAGAACAAGTTTGAGCGCCAGACCGAGCTCCGCCGCCAGTACGAGGCCGCTCGCCTCGAGAAGCTGACCAAGTACCAGGGCGTCAACCTCTACGTCAAGAACCTCGACGACAGCGTCACCGACGAGTCCATCAAGGAGGCGTTTGCTCCCTTTGGCACCATCACCTCCGCCAAGGTCATGACCGACGACCAGGGCAAGAGCCGCGGCTTTGGCTTTGTCTGCTACAGCGTCCCCGAGGAGGCCAACCGCGCCATCTCCGAGATGAACCAGCACATCCTTAACGGCAAGCCCCTCTACGTTGCCTTTGCCCAGCGCAAGGACCTGCGCCAGTCGCAGATGCGCCAGCAGCTCAACGCCCGCAACCAGCTCCGCCTCCAGCAGCAGGTCGCCGGTGGCATGCCCATGATGGGCGGCCCCATCGTCTACGGCCAGCCCATCCCCGGCCGCGTCCCCTACAACCAGATGATGATGCCCCGTGGCCCCGCCCCCTGGCAGCAGGCCCCCCAGCAGGGTGGTCGTCCCCTCTCATACCCTCAAGGCCAGCAAGCCAAGCCCGACAGCTTGGCCAAGGTGATTGAGGCCGCCCCCGCCGAGGTCAAGAAGCAGATCATCGGTGAGGCCCTCTACCCCAAGATTTTGGCCCAGGAGAGCATCAAGGGCGACGAGAACCTCGCGTCCAAGGTGACCGGTATGCTGCTCGACATGGACGACGAGGACCTGATTGGCCTCGCCGATAATGACGACCTGCTCAAGGAGAACGTCCAGGACGCGCTCAACGCCTACAAGTCGTACTTGGAGAGCTCCGAGCAGTAGATTTATTTGAATTATTTTGAACGCCCGTTTGGGCGAAAATCGTAATTAGCTGAACTTCTGAAATTCAATTTCTCATTTGGCCGACTATTTCAATATTTCTTTGACTCTGTACAAAGGGCACCTGTGTGGGTGGTCCTGGCGAGGTGTGCCCACAGGGGCGCCGCAGTGATAGTGGAAACTGGGGCTGGTAGTGCGCGACCCACGTGCGAGAGGTGGGCTCAAAGGTTCTCACTTTTCAGCCTCAGGTAGATGCACCCGGGACCAACTCAATCGCACGTTTCATACATCTTATCTAGAATAAAGGTCATTAATAGAGGGGTATACCGGTTTAGATGAAAACCGAGGATGTGGCAGTGATTGCACCCGCAGCGTTGCGAAGAACGCAGCTCTGGACGTGACCAGTGGAGGTGGCATCGCAGCTGGCGGGGTACGTGGGCTTGGGAAGCTCGCCGTAGTTGCTCAGAGGGAGAGTCTGGTAGCACAGGGAGCTCACCTCAGGGGCAATGGCAACGTCGAACGCAGAAGAGAGGCTGGAGAACCCGCCCTCATAGCCGTCGACAGCACCGCACTTGGAGGCAGCCTGGGTAGAGAACAGAGACGCCTGCGTAATAAAGGCTGAGAACAGCTCGTTGTAGTAACCATTAAGAGCGACACCGCCATTGTTGGTACCGTGCTCACTGTCGTACTTGCACACGGTGTGGACGTACTCGATGGCGTTCTCGAGCGCAGCGGCAATGGTAGCATCAAAGTCGCTGATAGCCTGCACCTGGGCAGGGCTGACTCCTTTTGCAATGGCAGAGTTGATCTTCTCAAAGTAGGGACGCAGGAGTCGGCCGTGAATGCGACCATTGTGCTTTGTGTATGGGGTCATGGGGCTCTCGTTCATCCAGCTGATGTACTGGTTGCTGAAGCGGTTGGCCATAGACTGAGCAGCAGACAAATCACCGTTGACGTCGCCAAGGGCCATAGCCATGAGTGCGGGGATAATAAAGTTCATTGTTGTACTATCGCATGGGGGGGAACCACGTATATATGTCGATCTCACACCAAGGGTAAGGTACCTGTCCTTGTCCGTCTTGTTCTCTCGATATGCATCGCATATGCAGTTACCTTGCGACATTCCTCTCTCACCTGAGCAAAAAATAATACGGGGCGAGATTCAAATCTTAATTGACGTATAAACGTGTTTCTACTAGAGATGCTCCAAATAAAGACACTGTCATTCAGCAAAAAGCACAATATGGCACGCTTTCAGGGTTAGGCTTATGCATCACACTGGTGCGTCCGTGCTTAAGCTTGCATGATGCAGTTACTAGTTTACACGTAATCATCTGTGTAGTATATCTCAATTTAGAAAACCCTTAGAAGATCGAAATAAAAGTTTGCTACGGTGTGCATACTCATCAAAGTTGCTATAATGATTCGCGCCGATAAATATAAGTTCATTCTAGGCCTCGTACACTCATAACAAGCCCGCTAGCGCTGATTTCACGTCAAATCAGCCCGGACCGCTTCTCGTTGTGATTACTACAAGGATTTTGACAGGGTTACCACGACGATGCGCATATTTTAGCGCCGTGTTTCCCTATTGCTAGTGATAGAATGATGAATTCGCAAAAGAGTATGAGATGCGTAATATTCGGCGAGCTGGCGTTCCTGTTACTATCAAGATGCCTCGTCTTTACTACTCAATCCTACCTAGGTTACTACACATGGCGCAGAGGCGCAGAGGCGCAGCTCCTACCTGAATGACGACTCGCCAAATCAGGTTTGATTTCCTGAGTGAGTTTTTACAGTCAAATCTATTAAAACACTCTTTTTAACTTCGCACTTGTCAATCATGCACAAAAGTCGCTTATGCACGTAAAAGTTTGTATGCATGACATCACCGCGCAGCCGTGTTTCAAAGAGTTGCGCTTACGCACCTAAAATGTAGCCACCAAATGCGCGTGCTAATAGATTCTAAATGCGTGACAGCAAAGTCAAATAGATAGAAGCCTCGGTGCCATGGAATGCGCACGAGATCTCGCGCCGTGCCAGCCAAACATTTGAAACGTCTGGTGGAATCACCCGTCGCTATAAATTCAGCAACAAATGAGCAAATACTGTAGTGGTATCCTCCCAACAGCGCTGGTGTCCGTTGAATCATCTACCCAGCACTTTCTGTCGAGAGCTCCCCGACACTACCTCAAATCGGGCTATCACAGCCACCTGCCCCATCTTTTGTGATGCAAATGACGTTGCCTCGAACATTTACGACATGTGTTTTCCAAATGTTTCTCACATGCGCTCACCCGTGTATCCGGCCTCTCCATAAATGTAGAGGCTGGAACAATCAAATTGGAGCAACCATTACCGGCTGATGGGCATAATAGCATGATTTACGTGTAACGAAAGTGCCAGACTCATTTTGAGTGCTCTCTGCAATCTCGCAGCTAGTACGAGAGCCGCGAATGACTACTACACTACTGGATGATCATGTGCCCCGCGAGCGCCTGTCTGTGCTCCCACATCCCCTCAAAGATAATTTGTATAGATATTCAACACCAAATGGGCTTGAAAGTTATTTAGCTAATTTGATTTTGCATCGAGCATGCAGGAGCATGGGTATGGGTGAAAACGAGAAATATACTCGGAGCCTCGCTTTATACATATTTTTTTCCCTCGCCGTTGGATTCGAACGGCACAGTCGCTTTCCAGCGCACATTCAAATCAAACTGAATCTAGTTTATGATCGCCATGCGGCATCATCGAGGATCAGCACCTGCGATCGATCCTTAGTAAATCTTGAAAAGCAGCCCGTGATGCTGTGTGGTCTTGCCGTCGTGGACCTGTGGATGTGTCCTTGCCGCTAAATTTATATAGACTTGGGGGTGGGGCACTCATGCAGGCAGGTCGTGCCGGTGGCTATATGCATCTTCAAGTTCCATGACATCGAATCCGCACAGCTAACCGAGGGGCCTTTACAAAACTCTCTCATTAGCCCAAACCTCGACGCTCTTGGTTGTGTTGATGTTTCCCCACTATATCTATGGCTGATTAATTCAGCTGCTCTGCATAGCATAAACGTGAGGGTCCATGCATGTAACGTGGAATGTGCATCATGACGTATGGTCAAAAGAGCGCTCATCACATACCTCTGTGACGAGCTTATGGTGCCAAACCAAACCACATCCAATTTATGCCGAGACTATTGGCTTGCGTTCACACATTTCCTGTTTTTACGTAGTGAAGTTCGCAAGGCGCATGCGGCGACAACACCGACGATCCCCCGCACTTGGTTCTGCTGCGTGTGTATGCTGCCTTTGGTATAAAAACAGGCAGCTCCCCATTCACATTGCATGATTTTTGCGGCCCTGTATAGCTTGTGTGCCGCTGCTATTCTACCCAAGCGTGAATCCTCCTTCATTGGCGAGGGTCTCGGAAGCGTGGCTATCGATGCGCCGGGCTTGGCTTATCCTCAAGCCTACAAGGGCTACCCCAATACTGGGATTGGTAACTATGAAACAAACTATATTTCTGCCTTCCTCCCTCAGCTCGTCAAGCCAGGCATTATTCCTCCCGGCATCAACCCTGAGCAGTGCACCCCCAAGGAGGGCGAGTATCCCATCATTCTCGTACCTGGTACTGGCGAGTCTCCCTACACCAACTGGGCCTACTACGGTCCCAAACTAGCCGGCGAGGGCTACTGCGTCTACTCCTTTGCTCACAACCCAATGCAATTTTTGAACAACGGTACCATCATCTCAGGCACCTCGTTGATGGGTGACATTACTGAAAATGCCCAAGCCTTGGGCAAGGTTGTGGATGATGTTCTCGAGAGGACTGGTGCCTCCAAGGTTGACTTTATTGGCCACTCCCAGGGCGCCGGTGCCCTGCCCTTTTACTATCTCAAAAATCTCATGAAGGGGACTAAAGTTCGCAAAACTATTGGCCTCGCCCCCAGTCTTGGAACCTCCGCGTATGGCATTGACAAGCTGTTTCACAACTTGTTGAATGAAGACGGCCAAAACGCGCTCACTCACATTGGCGACGCTGATCTCAATATCGGATCCTTGCTACAGCAATTGGAAAGCTCTGACTTTATGAAGGACTTGCATGAGGGTGGCTTGGCCGTTGAGGGTGTCGAGTACGTCAACATTGCAACCAAGTACGATGATGTGCTACTTCCGTACACCAACTGTCTATTTGAGGAGGAGAACCGCAACATCAAAAACATCCTTTTGCAGGATGTTTGTGCTCTGGATCTCAGCGACCACATTGGCTTTGCATACTCCAACGTTGCCTATCAAATTGTGCTCAACCACCTTAAGGACGAGGACAACTTTGTATTCTGCGACGTTCAATTGCCGGTGTTTAACAAATAGTTTATACAAGTCTCATGATTTCAAGGCTGTACTAACTGTTCCGCCACTACACTCGAGCAAAGGCTATCAATATATATTATTGGCGCGCTAGGGCTTCTCCACGACAACCTTGAGAGTTCTCAGGACCCAAATGAGTGTGCATGAACGCGTTCAAGTGCGAATAAGTGCGGGGATAGCTATGTGAAACTCGACCGCAGGCTAGTCACTAGGGAGTACGCGTGCTCCCCGCGAGCAGCAATTTTGTGCGCTCACAGATACCCAATTGATAGCTTTGCGTATAGATTCGACGCCAAGGCGTCTGAAGGGCTCGCGCATTTCTCTCTTTACAGATATGAAGCTGCCCTAACATTGCATCGAGCATGCAGGAGTATGGACGAAAACTAGAAATAGTGATTTGGTGCTTCGCCGTGGGTTGAGACAGTATCGTAGCTTCTCGTTGCACATTCAAGTTGAATTAGCTTTTATTCACGATCGCCATGCGGCATCATCGAGGATCAGTCTTGGCGATCGATCGGTCTGCCTGAAACATTAGCGCGAAACACCGATCGCGGGCTCTGCACCCTGCACCTAAGCAAAGGCTCGACTCTGTACGTGAAGACCATTTAATTCTTGCTCGTGGTTCTCTCTACTTTCGTCCAGCGGTGACAGCAGCTGCTTTTCCCGCGTGGAATCCAGATGGCTGTACTTGTCCTCGCATTCCATGAAATTTAAATCTGTACCTCAGCTTGAGGGTCTCTCGTCCAAGACTCGCTTGCTGGCCCTAACCCCGACGCTCTCAAACTCAACTGTTTCATGTATGGCTTATATAATCGTCGTCTTGGCGTTGAGGGTCAAGCATATCATGCACGAGGAGCACCATGACAAAATGGCCTGTGAGAGAGTTCATCAGGTGAGCCCCAGATAGAACTTGAGCAGGCTAATGGGTCTACGTCGACTTGGATTCATTATAAGCAGGGCGGAATGGCATCTCAAGTCTGTTTCTGTTGTGATCGCCTAGATGATCGGGTAAGGCGTTTACGGCGACAACGCTGAAGATCCCCCGCGTCTGGCTGTGCCGCACATGTATGTTGCCCTTTGTATAAATACAGGTAGTAAACCACATTTGCAATTCATGATTTCTGCGGCCCTCTTGAGTTTGTGTGTCGCTGCTACGCTACCCAAGCGAGAGGCCTCCTTCATTGGCGAGGGCCTCGGTAGTGTTGCCATTGACGCACCAGGCTTAGCATATCCTCAAGCCTACAAGGGTTACCCCAATACTGGAGTGGGCATCTCTCAGTCAAATGCCGTTTTGGCCAATGGCGCTCAGATCGTCACTCCAGGCATTGTCCCTCCTGGCGTGAACCCAGAGCAGTGCACTCCAAAGGAGGGCGAGTATCCCATCATTCTGATCCCTGGTACTACTGAGACTCCCTACACCAACTGGGCGTATTACGGTCCCAAGCTCGCTAACGAGGGCTACTGTGTCTACTCCTTTGCACACAATCCGATGAAGTTCTTGAGCAACGATACCATCATCTCCGGTACAGCCTTCATGGGGGATATCACCGAGAACGCCCAGGCTTTGAGTGTTATTGTTGATGATGTCCTCAAGAGGACCGGCGCCTCCAAGGTTGACTTTGTTGGCCACTCGCAGGGTGCCGGCGCCCTGCCCTTTTATTACCTCAAAAACCTCATGAAGGGAACCAAAGTTCGTAAAACCATCGGTCTGGCCCCCAGTTTAGGAACTTCGGAGTTTGGCGTGGACTCGCTTTTCCACAACATGATGGACAAGAACACCCAAAACGGGCTCTCCCACATGTATGATGACCCTCTTAATATCGAAGCCTTCCTCCAGCAGTTGTCAGGCTCGGACTTTATGAAGGCTTTACACGAGGGTGGCTTGGCTGTTGAAGGTGTCGAGTACATCAACATTGCAACCAAGTACGACGAAGTGCTGATCCCGTACACCAACTGTCTATTTGAGGAGGAGAACCGCAATATCACAAACATTATTGTGCAGGATGTTTGTGCTCTGGATTTTAGTGATCACTTAGGCTTCGCATACTCGAACGTTGCCTATCAAATTGTGCTCAATCACCTCAAGAGTGAGGACAGCTTTGTATTTTGTGATCTTCAATTGCCAGTGTACAATAGATAGTTTTAGGTTTTGTACTACGAGCACTATGAGCACAGAGCGCTCACTCCATGGCTGTTCTGTGATGCTAATTTTGATTTTTTTTTTTTTTTTTCTTAGTTTTTCTATAATTTTTTTAGTGCAAACATAGTAAGATGAGACTGGCTACTGTGGGGTTAAGTAGTCCAGTCAGGCTTACTGTATTTGGGGCATCAATCCTCGGCGCACGAAACTCATGATCTTGTTCCAACATGGCGGCCCGTCCAGAGCTCTTATATTCACAAAACCAGCTAGTCAAAGAAATATGATCTCAAGAAGTTGCAAATTCTGCAGTGCTTCTCTTGTATACATGCATGTATCAACGACATGGACGATCAAGCACACATCTTTGTGAGTAGCCATGGATTTAAAGCCATAATTTATTCCTTCTTACCCACGCAAATGGTTTGTTAGAGTCGCTTCATACAATTTCTGTAGCCTCACTGTCAACATGTAAAATGCAATAGGGTGCATTGCATGACTCCCAAGGCGTCGTCATGATGCAGATCCCCATCGCGAGCAAGTTACGATGGCTCTAGATCGGCAGAACTCGTTGCCGGGGCACTGATTTGCACGAGCTCAGCAAATGCGAGAGCTTTGCTAGTAAATCCCAGTTGACCTGGCGGCGCGCCTTTGACCTGGCGGCGCGCCTTTGACCTGGCGGCGCGCCTTTGACCTGGCCTCTCAAGAAGTCCTCTGACCCCATACTGCGTCAGCTTGCATTCAACCTCACCCAAATCAAGATTAGCCTCACACAGATCTGCATACTCGATGCAACGTGTGTTTTCAGTCAGCTCGGCAGCGCGCATACGCACATCGAGCTAAATTCCCCGCTAAATTCCCCGTGCAACTATCAAGTCCCGATTTACGCGGTCGATTTGGCACTCTGGTTATGGACCATAACGAAACCTAGTACTCTAACTAGTTGCGTGGCAAACGACGGCGAAAAGGCTAGCCCTTATGCGGGATCGAGGCTCTTCGAGGCATGCATGAGCGCATATGCAAGGGCTTGCATGTTGAGGCACAAGGCACCTGCATGAGGCAATAGATTTTGGAGGGTCGAATTGCCCCTGATGAACTTGACCAACTCTCGTTTCAACCAATGCAAGATGGTCTATGTTTCCGTTATTCGAGAGTACCAGGCAAGACAGGCCGTGTTATTTTTAGCCGTCTCTAAATGATCGCGGGGTAACGGCAGCTCAATCAATATCGGCAGCGCTCGGTTCTAGGGCGGATTAAGTTCAGAATACTCGTGCTACTCAGTTGTGTAAGGCTACCTAACGGGCGATCATTTTGTAGCCGCGGTCACCCATAAGAAACACATGCAGCGTAGATCCCCACAGCTCCTAACCCTCATGCCTTTGCTGCAGGTGAGCATGGGCATCTATAAAAGAAGCAGTTACTCGTCGTAGCGCCATCATGCTTTCCTTTGCACTTCTCAGCCTGTGCGCCGCTGCCACTCTGCCCAAGAGAGACGACACCTACATTGGCCAAAACCTTGGTAGCGTTGCCATTGATGCCCCTGGTATCCCTCACCCTAATGCCTACAAGGGATATCCTAATAGTGGAGAGAGGTGGGAGGAGCTCAATTGGGTCAATGCGTTTGTCGCTCAGCTCATCACTCCTGGTCTCGTTCCCCCCGGTGTGAACCCCGAGCAGTGCACCCCCAAGGATGGCCAGCTGCCCATCATTCTGATCCCTGGTACCACTGAGACTCCCTACACCAACTGGGCGTACTACGGCCCCAAGCTCGCTCGTGAGGGTTACTGCGTCTACTCCTTTGCCCACAACCCTATGGAGATTCTTCACAACGGCACTATTCTTCCTGGTACTGCCTTTATGGGCGATATCACCGAGAACGCTCAGGCTTTGAGTGTTGTTGTTGATGATGTCCTCAAGAGGACCGGCGCCTCCAAGGTTGACTTTGTTGGCCACTCGCAGGGTGCCGGCGCCTTGCCCTTTTACTACCTCAAGAACTTGATGAAGGGCGACAAGGTGCGCAAGACTATCGGTCTTGCCCCCAGTCTTGGTACCACCATGTACGGTATTGACAAGCTGTTCAACAATGTGCTCAGCAAAGACGGACAGAATGATATCAGAAACTTTGCTGATGTCGAGTTCAACTCTGCTTCCCTTCTGCAGCAGCTCGAGGGCTCGAGCTTCTTGAGTGACTTGCACCAGGGCGGTTTGGCCGTCGAGGGCGTCGAGTACGTCAACATTGCCACCAGGTACGATGATATTTTGCTCCCCTACACCAACTGCTTGTTTGAGCAGGACGACCGCAACATCAAGAACATTCTTCTCCAGGATGTTTGCGGTATTGACTTCAGTGAC
The DNA here is from genome assembly GCA_030562575.1 of Wickerhamiella parazyma. NCBI lineage: Eukaryota > Fungi > Ascomycota > Dipodascomycetes > Dipodascales > Trichomonascaceae > Wickerhamiella > Wickerhamiella parazyma. The sequence goes on from JAKTZS010000006.1 coordinate 22,538, forward strand.
CACATTGGCCTCACCTACTCCAACGTTGCCTACCAGATTGTGCTGAACCACCTCAAGGACGAGGACAACTTTGTGTTTTGCGACCTCCAGCTCCCCATCTTCAACAGATAATTCTAGCCTTAGGCCTAATCTACTCTAATAACTGCTTGCCTGTTTACACTCCTTGTGCATGCATAAATCTGCATACTGCTGCAGCCTGCAGGGGGTGGAGTCTCAAGTTTCGCATGAGGCTTCATTAAAGTGCACAATTGAGGCCAAGTGCAATACCGGCCTGTTTGGCAAATCCAATTGCGCAACGGAAAGTAGGTTTGCCCGCTTACATGACACTGTATCAGGCTCTCCTGAACGCCGGCAGCCAGACCGATCCGGCCGCGCGCAAGCTCGGAGAGGATGCATTGGATGAGCAACGCAAGCACACTGGGTTTGTGAGCGGGCTGGTGGACGTTTTCGCCAGCGACGCCGCGTTTGAGGTGCGTTGGCTTGCGGCCATTCAGCTGAAAAATAACGTTGACGGCCTGTGGAGGGGCCAGATGGTCCCCGAGGAGAAGGCTTCTGTGCGCGAGCGGCTGTTGCGCGTGGCACATGTGCAGGACGGGCGATTACTGCGGCAGTTTGCGGTGGTTGTTGCCAAAGTGGCCAAGATTGACTATCCGCGCCACTGGCCGGGTCTTTTTGAGGAATTCATTGCCGAAATCCACAGTGCAAAGTCTCCCGAAGATCTCAATGTCCCGTTAACGCTCTTGCATCAGTGCCTCAAGCTGATAGCCACCGCCAAAATCGGTGCGTCGCGATCGCACCTCAACGAGATTGCTGCGCCGCTTTTGGAGCTTCTTGGCCAGACCTACAATACGCTTCTAAGTGCAGGCGATCTTCAAGTATCCTACACTTGCCTCAAGGCCATGGGAACCCTCATGTATAGCGGCCCTGATGGTCTCTATCGCCGGGGCAAATTCTTTGATCTGAGCGCGCTCCTGGAACAGATGCTGCCTGCGTTTAGCCAAACAAGCAAGCATGTACTACGGATAGGCAAAATCTACGAACGGATTGCCGACCGCAAGCCGGTAATTTTCGCCATGCTCCCCGGCGCCATCAGTGTCTTGGAGACCTACCGCAAGCTCATCATCCAAGGGTTTGAAGATTCCAAGGTGGTTATCCAGGGTGCGGCCATCTTTAGGGCGCTCTTGGAGCTGATTTCCAAGGACATCCGCAACCCCGGCAGCGCGCACCTCGTGCCGCTCAAACTCAGATTTAAGGACCCCCAGGACAAGCAGGACCTGGTCACAGCATACGAGATCATCTCAGAGTACTTTTACCGCGACGGGGTTGTGTTGTCTGTGGTTGAGGCGTCGCTCTCGAGGTACTTTATCATGACCCCGGACATGATTGAGTTGTGGCGAGACGAGCCCGAGGAATTCATTCAGGAGGACATGCTCGCCACGCACGAGTTTAGCATTCAGGTGTGCTTCCAGCTACTCTTCAACAAGCTGATCAAGGCGTTTCCAGCCCTTGGTGACCAGGTGATGCAGTTTGTCGAATCTTCGTTTGCTTCACCCGGCGAGATCCTGAGGCTGGACGCTGCGATGCAGGCTCTCCAGTTTGGAAGCTCGGTTTTTAGTGACAAGATGGATCTGGGGCAGCTTTTTGAGCAGCTGCTGCGGCTGGTCAACCAAAACCAACACACGAAGAATTACAACATTATACGGCGGCGCATGTGTTTGCTGGTGGCTGAATGGCTCAGAATCCAAGGGACCGAAGAGCTGAGGGTTTTGGTGTACCGGGTGGTGACCGAGCTACTGCTGAGCGAGTCGCCGCTAAACGACCTGCCCGTGCAGCTTGCGGCACTGCTGCTGCTGCAGGTTGCGGTGGACGATTTCGAGTTTGAGGCCGACTCGTTCCTGCCGTTTGCCGACACGGTGTTTGACAAGATCTACCAGCTGCTTTTGCGCAACAAGGTGCAGTCGCTGGAGGTGCAGCGGAGCATTCTGGAGAAGCTGTGCACGTTTGTTGAGCAGACGGGCCGCTATCTGAGCGACCAGCACATCATGCAGATCCTGAGCATACTGCCGCCGCTGTGGGCCGAGCCTACCGAGACGCAGCTCATCAAGACGGTGATTGTGCAAACGCTGATGCATCTCGTCGATAGCTGCCGGGCCAAGAGCACGATATGCCACCAGTTTGCCGGGCAGGTTCTGACTGCGAGCGCTGACACCCGCAGCCCGCTACACTCGTACCTGATTGAAGACGCGCTGGGGCTGTGGCAGTCGCTGCTCACAAACGCGGACCAGCCGCACCCGGTGATCAGCCAGCTGTTTCCTGCGCTGGTGGAGCTGCTGATTGGCAGCACCGAGAACATCAGCCAGCAGCTGATGCTCCTCGCGAGCTACATCCACCTTGAGCCGGGGCTGCTGAGCGCGCCGGTGGTGCTGCAGCTGCTGAGCCTGTTTGCCGGGTACCTGCCCGACGCAAGCGTGGAGGTGACGATCCACATTTTGCTTGCGCTCGAGCTGCTGGCCAAGATGCTGCCTGCGCAGCACTGGCACTCGGCGTTGCAGGCGTCGGGGCTGGTGCCGCTGCTCGAGAACTATGGCCAGGACACGCACGAGTCGATGGTGCTTGAGGTGCGGCGGACCAAGGTGTTTGCCGCGCTGAGCTGGATGGCGATCCAGGACCCGGTGCTGGTGGTGCAGACGTTTGACTTTGCGCGCCTGAGCGACGGCTGGGTGCAGAGCATCCGGTCGCTGGGCGACCCGCACGACCGCAAGCTGCAGACGCTGGGCCTGAGCATGTGCGCGCGGGCGAGCCCCGCGGTGCTGCAGGCGCAGGCGGCGATGTTTATCGAAGTGTGGACGCTGGTGCTGGACGAGGTCAAGGAGGTCAACGGCGACGCGCCCATATACCACACATACCCGGGCGAGACGGACGACGACCTGACACCCGAGCAGCTGCGGCTGCGTGCGCTGGCGCCGCGCGACCCGGTGCACCGGGTGGACCTGCGCGGCACCATCAATGCCGCGGGGCAGGTGATTGGGTGGACGGCCTGATGGCTCCTCCCACACACACTCAAATTACACTTTGGAAAGATATGCACAATAATTTAGTTTAAAAAGTGGTCAAAGTACCACTTTATGACCGAGTCGTAGCAAAACACAAACTGGCGCTGCACCTGTACCATTGCGAGGCGCTGGGAGCGAAACTCTGCTATCGTGTCAAAGACAATGTCGTGCTGGATGTGCCTTGCCTGTTCGGGGTTTTGCTCGAGGTGCCACGTGACGGTGTCCACGGTGCAAAAGGTGCCGGTGCGCCCGCACCCGGCCGAGCAGTGCACCACGACGGGCGCGTCTGCGCGATCAATGTCCATGAGCTGCCGCTTGAGCTTGAGCAGCACGTAGAGGTCGTCGAGCCGGTTGGGGCAGGCCACGTCGGGCCAGTCCTGGTAGTGGACCTGGTGGACCACGCGCTGCTCGCTGCCGCGCCGTAGCGTGATGTCGCGAATGACAATGCCAATTGCGCACGGGGTCGAGCACTCGACGCTGACGAGCTCAATGTCCCGGTACTGGCCCGTGTTCCAGTAGTTGTCGCCCTTGATCTGGCCCGTCTCGCTCTCGAGCGTCGTGAGCATCATGATTACCGGCACCTGCTCGTCCCAGACGAGCTGCCAAAAGTCGTCAAACGTCGACGGCAGCGGCGCCTGCGTCGCAATGTATCTGAGGGGTGTGTAATGTGACGAGATGCGCGAGGCGTTGATATAGTCCGGGGTGCGGTTCAGGAGGACCCGCGTGTGGTTGTAGGGGGCAATGTTTGAGTAGCGGTTCTTGCCAAAGTCGCCCGCGACGAGCTGCTGGCCCTGGCTCGAGTGGTTGATGCGCACGGCCTCTGCGGTCTGCAGCTCGGCCCAGCTCTCTGCGATGCGCGACTTGCCCTGCTGCTGGGCGCGCAGCAGCCGCTGGATCCACGGGGCAAACTCCTGGAGCCTGTCTGCGTACTGCGGGGGCAAGAGCAGCTGCCCGCCGCTCGCCGGGGCCGCGACCCACCGCGTGTCGACTGGCGGCAGCGGGTTGGCGGGCACCGAGCTCGGCGGCAGGTCGGCGTCGTCGATGAGCCCCGCGGGCAGCGCGCCGATCCCGCCCGCGACAAACGCGAGCGGCGCGGCCGAGTCGTGCGCGTCCAGGTGCTGGCGCAGCTTGCGCGCCGTCCACAGCAGCGAGTTGGGGCCGCAGAACTCGAGGCTGGTGGTTTTTTGGTCGTAGAGGAGCGCGCCGCGGCGCTCAATGTCCTCGAGGCGCACCGCGCCGTCCCCAGACGCCAGCTCCCGCATCTTGTCAAAGCCAAAGCTCAGCCGCTTGAGCAGCGTGCTCGGTATGCACACGTTCACGGCGCCCCGCACCCTCGACTCTGCAAAGTGGGTGTGCGTGCGGACGTCGATAATCACACAGTCCCCCACCTCTATCAGGCGCCGCGCGGCGTCCGGTTCGAGGGCTCGCACGCCCGTGGGGACCTGGTTTCTCCGGTCCAGCGGAGCCCTGCTCATGAAGGAGTTTAAGTAAGCAAGGACCCACAACCAAAAATAGATTTACAAAGGAGAGGCTCAAAAAGCTAAGAAAAAAACTACAAGTGCTAAACTAGACAACTCTGATCCTAAACTCGAGACCGCCTGCGCCGGGGCTCACCGCCACGCGGCCAAACTTGCCCGGCTCCTTGGCCGCGCTCCACACGGTGCTGCCGCCGTACGCCAGGTACCCGTCCTCGAGGGTAAAGTCCGAGGGCGAGACCCCCGAGCCGCACGCGAGGCGCCCATTGACCACGCCGCAGACGCCCTTGCTGGTCCTGAGCGCGACGCCGCCGATATTCTCGGTGACGCGGTACCCCGCGCAGGTGCCGCTCTTGTACCACGAGCCGTCGCTGATGAGGCACCCCGGGTGGCCCTCGACCTCAAGGTGGGTTGCGCGGCCGCCGCGGCCGGGGGACCCGGGGGACCCAGGGGACCCGGGACGCTTGGTCCTGCCCGTCTTGGGCTTCCACTTGAACCCGTCGCGGCACGTCGACGTACTGATGGTATCAACCGGCCCCCACTCGCCGCCCGCCACCGAGCCCTTGAGGTTGAAAAAGTACCAAATCTCGGTGATGGAGTTGCTGCGGTCGCACCCAAGGTACACAGACTTGCCCTTGTGGTGGCCGCCCAGCACCTGCTTCCACTCTTCGAGGGTGTGGGTGCGCTCCTCGTCGGGGTAGATGCCGGCGCTGGTCAAAAAATCAAACGACGGCAGCGTCTGCCACAGCGAGACCACCGCCCGGTAAAAGTCAACCACGTACTGGTTCTTGGGCGCGCTGTCCCCGTAGCACGCGGGGTTCACGGTGGCCATGCACGTGCCGTGCTTGTTGAACTCGTGCAGCCACAGGCTCTCGTCGTCGCCGTTCATGTTTTTCCAATTGTCCTGCATCTGCTGGAGCAGCTCCTGCTCGCCGGCCGCCTCGAGAATAGACTTTGGGTCGCTGATCTCCCAGCTCGGGTTGCAAAACTGGTTGAACCCGCCGAGGCACTTGTCGCTCCACAGGCCGTGGATGGTCCACGTCTCATTGCCGCCGGTCGCGGGCGCGTAGTCCCAAAACTGCGTCTGCAGAAACAGCCCGTTGGTGGCCTCATAGCAACACGAGTCGGCGCCGTTGCGGATGGAGCAGCTGGGGGGGCTATCGACGGGGCAGGTCTCGTGCAAGTCTAGGGAGGAAGAGAGGGGCTTTTGGGCGCCAATTGAACCATCCATTGCCCCGCTCAAACTCCCCAAACCCTTATCGAGCTCAAATAACCAACTCCACAACATGAATTAGTCAAGAAGAAAGAAATGCTAAGCTAAAAAGACTAGACTATTTATTTCTTGGTGGCCTTGGCAGCAGACTTGGTCACCTTGGAGGAGCCAGAAGTCTTCTCGACAGACTTGATAACACCAACGGCAACGGTCACGCGCATGTCACGGACGGCGAAACGACCAAGAGGGGGGTACTCCTGGTAGGACTCGACGCACATGGGCTTGGAGGGCACGAGCTTGACGATAGCGGCATCACCAGCCTTGATGAACTTGGGGTTCTCCTCGGTGGGCTTACCGGTACGGCGGTCAATCTTCTGCTGCAGCTCAGCGAACTTGCAGGCAATGTGGGCGGTGTGGCAGTCAAGAACGGGAGAGTAGCCGGCAGAGATCTGACCAGGGTGGTTGAAGACAATGACCTGGGCAGTGAAGCTGGCGCAACCCTGGGGAGGGTCGTTCTTGGAGTCACCGCACACGTTACCACGACGAATGTCCTTGACGGTAACGTTCTTGACGTTGAAGCCAACGTTGTCACCGGGGGCACCCTCAGGGATCTGCTCGTGGTGCATCTCGACGGACTTCACCTCAGTGGTGACACCAGCGGGAGCAAAGGTAACGACCATACCGGGCTTGATGAGACCAGTCTCGACACGGCCGACGGGCACTGTGCCGATACCACCGATCTTGTAGACATCCTGGAGGGGAAGACGGAGGGGCTTGTCGGTGGGGCGGCTAGGGGGCTCGATGGCGTCAATGGCCTCAAGGAGGGTCTTACCCTTGTAAGAACCCTTTTTGGTCTCCTTGGTCCAGCCCTTGTACCAGGGGCAGTTGGTGGAGGGCTCGAGCATGTTGTCGCCGTTCCAGCCAGAGATGGGGACGAAGGGAACCTCCTTGGGGTTGAAACCGACCTTCTTGATGAAGTTGGAAACCTCCTTGACGATCTCGTTGAAACGGTCCTCGGACCACTTGACGGAGTCCATCTTGTTGCAGGCAACAATGAGCTGACGGACACCGAGGGTGAAGGCAAGCAGGGCGTGCTCACGGGTCTGGCCATCCTTGGAGATACCGGCCTCGAACTCACCAGTACCAGAGGCAATGATAAGAATGGCGCAGTCAGCCTGGGAGGTACCGGTGATCATGTTCTTGATGAAATCACGGTGACCGGGGGCATCAATGACGGTGACATCGTACTTGGGGGTCTCGAACTTCCAGAGAGCAATGTCGATGGTGATACCACGCTCACGCTCGGCCTTGAGCTTGTCAAGAACCCAGGCGTACTTGAAGGAGGACTTGCCGAGCTCCTCGGCCTCCTTCTCGAACTTCTCAATGGTACGCTTGTCGATACCACCGCACTTGTAGATGAGGTGACCGGTGGTGGTAGATTTACCAGCATCGACGTGACCGATAACAACGATGTTAATGTGTTCCTTTGCCTTGGGAGCCATTTTGAAAAAGAAAAATTTCAGGGGGGGGGCCTGACTTAAGTATTGGTCCAAGCAGGCGCTGAGTCATGCAAAGAGGAGTGATTGACGCTGACTACATGCATGGCGTGGCACCGTGCTGCAGCCAACCCAAGGTTTGCAAGGTCGAATCGGGGCCCCTCTTTTTGGAAAAGTTTTCTAATAGCATATGCCACCGATTGCGCCGCGGGTTTCCGGCCGCGCGCGCTGGCGTTGCCGCCAAATCACTGATGAAAAATTAAATGTAGATTGCAAACCCCTACCCTGAGACGCATGCAATGCAAGTAGGGGAAAAAACTTTTCACAACATTTGACTGGTCGGGGCAGGGAGCTTTAACTAAATTAATTCTAGGCTGTGTTTTTTATTCTTAAAGTGCTCGTGGAGCTGAGCCTGTCTAATTTGCCGGGCAACCGTCCCCCCCAGCAACGATGAATTATCCGTTTTGGGCGGGCAGCAGTCACCCCAAAGGTTGTGGTCACCCAAAGTGGTGGCAAACAACCTGTGGCGTCGCCCGGGGAACGGGGGGCAAGCGGGCGCCACAATTTTTGCCTCGCGCAAAAACGCACAGCACCCACAAGCGGGCGCCCTGTGTGCCCTGTGCCCTGCGCCCTGTGTGTCCTGCGCCCTGGGCGACGGGCCCGCAATTAGTCAGATAGAAATTAAACCATTAAAACCAGGAAATAAATGCTGACTCAGATTGTTTACTTTTTCGATAGACATGGCAACCAAGCGCCGTGCCGCCAGTTTTGTCCAGCCCGAACCCAAAAGGGCGGCTCCCGAGCAGCAGTGCGAGCCAGAGATGGACGTGGAGGCCGTGGTGTCGATGCTGCGCCTCCCGCAGGGCGTGCAAGTGGCCTCCGACTATGCAAACACACGGGCCACCCAGCAGCAAATCCAGGCGTACGCCAAGCTGAGCGGGCCCAATTGGACGTTTTACGTACAGAGCCTCGAGGTGGTGATTGGACGCCGCGCGGTCGACTGCTTTGACCAGGTGGACATTGACTTGGGCCCATCTAAGATCGTCTCACGCAGGCACGCGGTGCTGAGATACAACCTGGAGGATCGCAACTGGCAGCTCGACGTGCTTGGCCGCAATGGCATCCGCAAGAACTGTAATTCCCACAAGCAGGGCTGCGTTGTGCTCGAAAGCGGCAACATCATCGATATCGGCGGCGTGCAAATGATGTTTGTGCTGCCCGATGTTATCCCACAAGTGGACAAGACTATACTGCACAACCTGATGCTGAGGCAAAACGCGGACCCCACCCTGTCGCCAACCAAGAGCGAGGCCTCGCCCGTGCCCAGCCCCAGCCCATCCCCGGTGCCGGCGGAGAAGCAACCGGCCTATCCCAAGGGAATTGCCATTGTCACGCTCCCACAAGTGCGCGACGCGGGCCCGCCCAAGCTGCTGGATCAGGACCTCAGCTTGGACTCGGCCAAGGACATCAAGCCGCCGTTCAGCTACGCAACCATGATCTCGCAGGCTATTCTGAGCACCGAGGACTCGAGCATGTCGCTGGCAGATATTTATCAGTGGATCTCGTCGCACTACTCATATTATCGGTTCTCCAAGCCGGGATGGCAAAACTCCATCCGGCACAATCTGAGTCTCAACAAGGCGTTTGAGAAGGTCCCTCGCAAGGAAAACGAGCCCGGCAAGGGCAGCAAGTGGCAAATCACTGCGAAATGTCGCGAGGAGTTTATCCGCAAGGCCAACACGGGCAAGTTAATAAAGGGCCGGTCGCAGTTGCAGTTTAGGGTGCAAACGCCGGTGGCGAGGAAGCCCAAGGAAAATCCCAAGGAGCTCAAGCAGCAGCGGTCTGATGCTGAGCCTGAACAGCAGCAGCAGCACCAAGAGCAGCCACAGCAGGCCAAACTCGAACCCCCCTCACAGCCCCCAAAACCCTCACTCCCGCCGCCCAGCACCATACCCATCCCGCTCTCAATAACCCCGCAAAAGTTTGGCGAGGAGCCGCTTCTGCCCCAGCCCCTCAACCACTCGCCAGCCCGCACGCCGTGGCTCTCGCGGTTCACCCCCCGGCTGGCCGGTGACGACGACAAGCCCTACCTCGAGTTTTTGGAGAGCGAATACCACAACCAGAGCCCGGCACACATCTCGCAGCTCGAGGCATATACTCCCGAACGAGGGGCAAAGGGCACCCCCGTCAAGGGCTCGCCAGCGCTGTGGAAGTACATGCATCTCAACGGCACGCCCCTCAAGGACGACTCACCGGTGCGCGTCAAAAAGGTTGGCGACTAGTCTAATCTATCTCAATCTCGGGAACCATGTTATTTGGCATTGCGGGCGCCGCGGCGGTCTGCTCGAAAAAGTCGGACGTGCGCAGCGGCCGGATCACGATCTTTTGCGCGGACGTGGGGCGGCCGTTTTTGAAGTTTTGCCTAATGTACTCGCGAGTGACCTTCATTGCGGCGTCGCGGCACAGCTCCTTGAGGTCCGACCCAGACAGCCCCGCCGACCGGGCGACCAGCTGCTGCCAGTCGAACGCAGGGTCCACCTCTGTGTTTTCCAGCATCAGCTTGAGGATCTTGTAGCGCTCGGGCGCCGCGGGCAGCTTCACGGCGAACCGTTTGGGCAGCCTGCGCAGGATCGCCTTGTCGATGTCGTTGGGCCTGTTTGTCGCCCCCAGCACGAGCACGCCGCCGTCGCTAGTTAGGCCGTCCCATAGAGTCATAAATTCCGCCTTGAGCATGCCGGTCACCTCGTGGTCGCTGCTGCTGCGCTCGCGCAGGAAGCTGTCGATCTCGTCGACAAAGATGATGCACGGCTTGATCTTTTGCGCGAGCGAGAAGATCGCAGCCACGATCTTGTTGGACTCGCCAAACCACTTGTCCATGATGTTTGACATTTTGACGTTGATGAAGTTGGCCTCGGACTCGCCTGCAAGCGCCTTGGCGAGCATCGTCTTGCCGCAGCCGGGCGGGCCATAGAGCAGCACGCCCTTGGGGGCCTGCAGCAGGTCGCTGTGCGCGCTGTAAATCTCGGGGGCGGTGAGCGGGTAGAGCACGGCCTCTCTCAGCTCGTCAATGATGGGGTCCAGCCCGCCCACGTCCTTGAAACCGACCTTGATCTCGCTGGGGCCGACGACGCTCGCGAGCACCGCCCTTTCGTACTCGTCGAGCTCCTCGCCCAGCTCGGGGTTGGCCAGTCTGAGGCGCTTGAGGCTGGCCTCGGTCTTGCGTTTGCTGGCGCCCGACCGCGACGGCCCAGCGGTCTGGTTGATCATGTAGCTGAGAGTGTAGTACATGGACACCCCGGCGCCCACGAGGACGGCCACGTCCATCCAAAACCGGACCTGCGACTGCTTTGGCATCACGGATGGAGCTGGTGGGGGGGGGGGAGTGTTGAAGGTTGGTTTAGCTGCTTTATAGGAGTATTCAAGGGGAAGTTTTCGCTTGAACAAACTGCTTCGCGGGCGGGCTCGACGTGAATTTATCTGCGCTGTGTATGGTAATTAGTATGCATATGCCATGTGTGGTGGGATTAGTGCGGCAACTGTATCAAGAGTTAAACAATGGCCTGTTGAGTTGTGTACTCAGGTGTGTACTCATTTGTATACCTGTAGTCGTCCACCTGTAGTCGCGTACCTGCCAGTTGAACCTACGAACCACCTTGCATAAGGCCGCTTAGCGGCTTTTAAACTGCCCGAGAAACACACAATTTAGACACCTAGCGGCATTTTAGAGCATATTCAGCAAATATATACATATTTACACCTCCCCCTAGCTCCACTCCGCTCCACCCCGCTCCACTCCACGCGGCACCCAAGCCCAGAGCCCTTGGTCCACGTGACCCTTAGTCACCCGCTAGGGCTCGCCCTCCCCACGACCAAACAACACTCCCGACACACTGGAAAACACACATCCATGAGCACTTTTGAGAAACAGGTTGTGATTGACGGCAAGGGCCACTTGCTCGGTCGTCTTGCCAGCGTCGTCGCCAAGGAGCTTCTCTCCGGCCAGAAGGTTGTTGTTGTCCGCTGCGAGGAGCTCAACATCTCTGGTGAATTCTTCCGCAACAAGCTCAAATACCACGACTACCTCCGCAAGAGCACCCGCTTCAACAAGACCCGTGGTCCCTTCCACTTCCGCGCCCCCAGCCGCATCTTCTACAAGGCCCTGCGCGGTATGATTCCCCACAAGACTGCTCGCGGCGCCGCCGCCCTCGGCCGTCTTGAGGTTTACGAGGGTATCCCCGCCCCCTACGACCGCACCAAGCGCGTTGTTGTGCCCCAGGCCCTCCGCGTCCTGCGCCTGCAGCCCGGCCGCAAGTACACCACCGTCAGCCGCCTCAGCCACGAGGTCGGATGGAAGTACAAGGACGTTGTCGAGCGTCTCGAGGAGCGTCGCAAGGCCAAGAGCTCTGCCTACTACGCCAAGAAGGCTGCTCTGCAAAAGAAGATCGCCGCTGCTGAGGCCTCTGTCCCCAAGTCCGAGAAGCTCGCTGCTCTTGGCTACTAGTTAATTTATCTAGATAATCATCACATCAGCGTGGTTACGCGCGTGGTCGCATGCCCCCTGACTTTGACCTGTGAAGCCTGGCTGCACTGACTCATGACTGAACCTGAAAAGTCTCGGAGCATGAGCCCGCCCGGGTCACTGCAGGTGCCATTGGCGGCCCGCGGCCGGCGCCGGTCGTCCAACTCGGCGCGCCCGAACGCGCGGCCGCCGATCTCCACCCACTCCCCGGTCGCCCTGGCGGCGGCGGCGGCCATCACGCCAGAGCGCCTCAAGACTCTTCTCACAACGCAGGGCCCGCTGCCGATCCGGCACATTACCTCGCATCTTGCGCAAAACGTCGAGGGGTTTGGCGACCTGAGCCTCAGCAAGCAGCGACGGCTCATTATTGCCGTGCTCGAGAATGGCGACTCGAGCGAGGGCATTGAGTTTGAAAAAGTCGGCTGGGGCCGCTGGGCCGTGCAGGGCGACGAGCGCGCCCGCGATACCCCCGAGGAGGACGAGGACGAGCTCGAGCTCGAGGGCGTGCCCAAGGTCGAACCCAAGGTGAAGCGCGAGCCGCGCGGCTCCATCTCGTCCCAACTGCCCAGCCACCGGCTCCCCCTCAGTCCGAGCCTCACGGCGGTCGACAACGCAGTGTTTAGCGACAGCGAGGAGGCCAACACCGACGAGGAGGACTGGGGGCTCAAGTCGCGCGAGAACGACGCCGTGCAGGCGCTCGTCGACTTGAGCAGCACGCCAACAAACTCGGTTTTGCGACGATAGCCTACCGCTCAACTAACGCCATAACGATTAATGCCTAATTCATAGCTGTCAGTGTTTATCTACGAAAATACTGTTTATCCCAGGCGGGGCAGGCTGGCCACGTCAAAACTGGGGACCTTGGCGCCCTTGGCGCCCTTGGCACCCTTGGAGGGGCCCTTGGCGGCGGGCTTCTTGTCGCCGGAGCGAGGGGCGCCGCGGGAGCGAGGGCCCGAGGAGGGGCGCTCGGAGCGCTCGGAGCGCTGGGGCACGAGGCTGGGCAGGTGCTCGTTGCTGGGCTCGAGGGTCTGCACCTCCTTGCGGGCGCGGGTGCGGCCCTGGTTGCGGGGAGCGGCCTTCTCGATCTCGGGGCGCTTCACAACGGCGGCGTTGGCCCACTGCTGGTTGTCGCTGCCCTCGTTGGGCTTGCGGCCAGAGCGGGCGACGTTGATCGAGGCGGCCTCCTTGGAGGCAAGGTACTGCTCGAGGGTCTGGGTGTTGTCGACAACGGGCTCCTCCTCCTCGGCGGCCTCGGCGGCCTCGTCGGCCTTGGCGATCGACTCACCGGCCTGCTCCTCCTCGAGCTCCTTCTTGTTGTCGCCCCAGCCGGACTTTTCGCGCTTCTCGGTGTCCTGCTTGCCGCTCTTGTTGCGGCGGTCGTCACGGGCACCGGTCTTGCCGCGGCGGTGGTGCGAAGCCTCGGGGCCGACAGGCACCTTCTGGTTGGCCTCACGGCCGGCAGACTTGTCCTTGAACGCGGCGTTGTTGGCGTTGGGGTCGCGCTTCTTAGGGCGAGCCTTGGAGGCATCGGCCTTGGGGTTCTTGTCCTCCTTCTTGGAACTCTTGGTGTTGGTCTTGACGGAGGGCTCGTGGAACTCGGGCTTGGAGTTCTCCTCGCTCAAGACAGCAAAGAAGTTGGCACTGGACACAGCAGAGGTCATGATGAAAGGTTTTCGATTACTCACAATTCTAGAAGTTGTGCGGATCGGCTCAACGGTCGTCGAGATTTTTAGGGTTTGCGGGCAGGTGAGACTAGAATTTGCATTTCTTGCACGGTGAAATGTCAATTTAATCACACGACGTCACGCGCTGCGGGGCATGCAGCCGCTGGGAGGCTCTGCGTCAGCATGGAGTACACTCGTCGGCCACAGCAACCAGAGGAACCAGGGGAACCACGCTTTGACCCGTGTCTTGCATGCAAGATGGAAGAAGCTATTGATTTGGCAGCGCATGTCATTGCTGGACTATTTTCGGTCTGAATCACTTGGTTCAAGTACTGTGTGTTGATTAAGGTGGGCCTCTGATCAAGTGATCGCCTCTGATCAAATGATCGCCTCTGATCAAATGATCGCCTCTGATCAGTCTAATTGGCAACTACCACTGCCACCTCTACTACCTCTTCCACACCTCTCAACCTCGTCCGGCTGTCCCGTGCTTTGAAATCCACCGCCACTCGAAGCTTCCACCTCTATAAATACCACCCAGCGCTCCCGGCTCTCATGCTCAAGGTAGGCAAGCCATGCGACTTTTGCTCGCACAATGATTTCCTGCCGTTTGTCTGCCCCAAATGTTCAAAGACCTGCTGCACAGACCACCGCGAGACCCACCCGTGCACGTCCTCGAGGGCCCCCAAGCTCGCCGCCACCGGCAAGGAAAAGACGCTGCTCAACCCCCCAAAAGTGCAACGGCAGCCGATCGCTCCGCAGCCGCAAAAGTCGGCAATGACCCCCCAAAAGCTCGGGGTGCTTGAAAGGCTCAAGGCCCACATGGCCCAGTCGCCGCGGTACACCCAGATCCGGGATAAACCGCAGCGTGCTAGAGACAAGGTGCAGCCCAAAGCAGCGGCCCCCACTGCCCAGGCCCAGGGTGACGCCTCCATACCCGAAGCCAAGCGGCACTATATGCACATTCGACGCCCGGCCACTAGCACCAAAGATCCAATCTCTGGGGCGATGCTCGAGCGCCCAGAGCTTGTGCTGCATGTCTTTTACGACAAGACCAAGCCTATTGGGGTGGCGCTCGACCGGGCAAAAAAGAGTCTCCAGGTGAGTGCTGCCACGGGCCTTGAGTTGCAGGGCACCAAGCTCCCGCTGGGTTCCTTGATAGGAGGCATTCCACCGAATTCGACTCTCACAGTGTGTTAGATTATTATTATTTTTTGTAGACGAGGTTTACCTGTGTGTAATTGTGCTGGTTGATTTGCAGGCACAAGACGTTTGAAAGAGAATGCCTCCAAGATGAGCGATGCATTTGGCAAGATTCAACCTATACATGATTGCACGCTTTTATACACTCTTATACTCTTGTATGCTCGTCGCTTTTGTACGCTCTTGTACTCTTGTGCGCTCGGTTCACCTCCCTCCTAGTACCCCTGCAGCTCGCTCCACAGTCACCTAGCACAGGCTACACCTGAGCAGTCTAAACCGCCCAAATTACCTTTTTTTCTAATTCAATCAACTACCTAAACTACCTCCACAAAACACCCCCTCCCAGACCAATAGGCTGCCCTGCAATAAGCTTGTCATCATGCTCGCACACATCTTCAGAGCCTCGAGGAACCTGGCGCCTCTCCGCCGCTACTCGTCGCTCCCCATCCACAGAGACACTGAGAAAAACAACGCAAACATTCCCTTTGAGTTTGACGCAAAGACCAAGGCCCTCGCCGACGATGTCCTGAAAAAGTACCCTGCACAGTACAAAAAGAGCGCCGTGATGCCCCTGTTGGACCTGGGCCAGCGCCAGCACGGGTTTTGCTCCCTCAGCGTGATGAACTACGTCGCAAAGCTGCTCGAAATGCCACCCATGCGCGTCTACGAGGTCGCCACTTTTTACACAATGTTTAACCGCAATCCAATGGGCAAGTACCACTTGCAGGTCTGCACAACTACCCCCTGCCAGCTTTGCGGCTCCGACAGCATCATGGAGGCAGTCAAGGAGTTTACAAAAACCACCCCTGGCCACACCACCCCCGACGATCTTTTCACAATCTCTGAGGTCGAGTGTCTTGGTGCGTGCGTCAACGGGCCTATGATCGCCGTCAACGACGACTATTACGAGGACCTGACTGCCGAGAGCACCACCGCTCTCTTGCAGGCCCTCAAGGACGGCAAGCCCACTACTCCTGGCCCCCAGGAGAACAAGCGCCGCGACTGCGAGCCTTTTGGCGGCCAGAACGTGCTCAAGAACCCCGAGCCGTTCCACGTCAAGGATTTTATGCAGAGCGGTCTCTAACTATACATAGCTTATCATTTGTAGAGCTGAGCGAGTAGCCGCAGATTAGCGCGCCTGTTTGGTACCAATTGGCATGTTTGAGAAAGTTTCGAGGTCGTACAGTAACTCCAAGTAAGAAATAAAGCGAGCTTGTGTCTCAAAGTCCCGTGTGAGTCCAGCTCGATCCGTCACCCACCTGGAGTCAAACGATTTCTTAAAGGTAGGATCCCTAAAGTATAGTACGCACGCCCGCATAACGTTGAACAATTGATCAGAGGTCAGGTTCTCGAGTTGCCACGGGGGCCCGGCCATCGCTTGGACCCGAAGTTGGCTGAGGCTCAACTTGTTGGAGTGGAGAAGAGGGGAAATGTACCTTTCATGGTAAACTCTCAGCCAATGCAGTGGTCCAATATAAGCCAAAGATACAGCTTGGTAAAATCGAGACAAAAAGTCGTTAATGCGCTTGGGGTGGCCTACAGATCTGCGCAAGCTGTCGATTTTCTTAGCATTTGGGAGCTCTGAATTAAAAGGAAACACATGCAAGGGTAACCGTGCAGCTATCCGCAGCTCTTGAGTCTGCGTCAGGCCTTTGTTTAGAACAAACAGCGGAAAGCCAGTGGCGGCATCTGCATAGCTTGAGGAAACGATGCCATGAGACATAAATAGGCTCTTCATTACACTGATCCAGCAATTGAGATCCTCCCTCCAAGCTAGCCGCCCCTCAGTGGCGTCGAGAATCATCTTGATCATCTCGTCTTCGACAGGGACAAAAGGCTTCTCTTTGCTCGCATCGGTGTGCATTTGAGTAGAATTACCACTCGGGACAGCTGAGCAAGATGTAGATGAGTTTTGTGTTGCAGAGGGCATGTAACTTGGAAACTTGGCAAGCTGATAAACTGAAACTTGGACAAAGGCCCACCAGGCCGCGGGCAGAACGACCCTTTTATTGTTCCTTCTTTTAGGTTTGTTAGGAGATAGCGTTTAGATAGTGCTAGTTTAGGGTAATAGGTTCCTGTTGACGATAGCCAGTGTCTATCTACAAGATTATGCAAAGAACTGCAGCCGAACCCCAGAATTCTCTTTATGCACACTTGAAACAGATGTGGCTGGCCTGTGATTAGGTCTCTAGCTGCTTATGCCAGGTCCCTCCACGTACTGCATGTACAGTATATAAAGCGCACAAAACTCCCGCTCCACCGCGATCAGCGTTGACTAGACATGGCCAATGGCCCCGTGACGAGGGGCTCTAAGAGCTAATCCACAGCACATGAGGAAGAGAAGGAAAAGCTTTTGTGCTCAGCGCCGTGCGCTAGATCTGCATCGTATCAACACCTTTAGCCTTTCCTGGGATCAGGGTTGGGGCGAACCCCCACACGGCCTAGACTCATGCACGATTGCAAACGCTGCAGGTACATATGCACGTCGTATAGAGAGATATAATAGCTGCATACTTAGTTGCTTTCCCCTTAACAACAATGCCTAGCAAACCTCAAGCCCTTTCACCCCTATAAAGGTGGGAAACATCACCCTGCAACACCGTATTGCAATGGCCCCGCTCACCCGTCTCCGCAGCGATAACCAGATTCCATACGATGAGGCAATCAAGCACTACGGTGATCGTGCCGCTGCCGCCCCAGGTACCCTGCTCATCTCGGAGGCCACTAGCATCGCACCCGCGGCAGTAGGTCAATACCTGGCACCTGGCATCTGGTCCAAAGAGCAGATTGCGCATTGGAAAAAAGTCACTGCCAAGGTACATGATGGCGAATCATTTATCTACTGCCAGATCTGGGCCCATGGTCGCGGTGCCTGGGAGTCCGACCTCAAAAAGGTGAACCCCAGCTTTGAGGTTGTTTCTGCAAGTGATGTCAAGGCTGGGGGCGATGAGTATGTCACGCCCCGTCCTTTGACCATTCCAGAAATTGAGCAGTACGTGCAGTGGTATGCACAGGCCGCCAAGAATGCCCTAGAGGCCGGATTTGATGGTGTCGAGATCCACGCCGCAAACGGGTACCTCATCGACCAATTCTTGCACGAAGACGTCAATCATCGTACCGACGAGTATGGCGATTCGATTGGGAATCGCTCTCGCTTCCCCCTCGAGGTTGTGGATGCCGTCGTGGCCGCTGTCGGTGCCGACAAGGTCGGCATACGCCTCAACCCCTGGGGTGGATTATTGGACATGGACTATAAGATCTCACCCCTGCCCCAGTACACTCATGTCCTGTCTGAGCTCGAGCGCCGCGCTGTAGAGAAAGCGAGTGACCGCCTCGCCTATATCCATGTGACGGACCCCCGTATTGACCTTGGCCTTGGGGACGCTGAGGGAAGCTACGGCAATGTTTATCGCACTGCAAACGCATTTGTACGCCAGATCTGGAAGGGTGTTATCTTTCGCACTGGTAGCTTTGGCAAGGATGTTCAGTTAATGGAGGACCTCATCGCCAAGGACGACAAGTTAATCCTCACAGTGGGCCGTTTGTTCATCTCGAATCCGGATCTGGTCGTCAAGCTTAGAGAGAACACACCAGTGGACATGTATGATCGCCACACCTTTTACTGGAACAACTCCACCGAGTTCCCACTTGCCGTCGGTTACACCGTCGGTTACACCCGCGACTATATAAAAACTGCACCTTAGCTTTTACCTATGAGCCAGCTCAAAGCATTGCGCGCCTTTGGCCGCACCCCGCCAACAATATAGTGATTGCCGTACCCCGGCAATTCAATCATAACCAGCCTGAAGTTGCCGTCATACATCTCCACTCGCACGGGCGAGAGATGGTCCTTGCTCTGCACATAGAATTGCAGAGTCACAAGCTCCTTGCCATTGCGGTCAATCTGCCGTCTGGCGGCCACTGGCCGGGTCCTCGCCGCCCTGTGGTGGACCTCTTCGCCATGTGCCTTGAGCCGAGACCCGAGGATTTCAGTGACTTTGGGGTCTTTTTCAACCAGCTTGAACGCTCTCTGGAAAATGCGAACGTCACTTTTGGGGCCTAGTTCTTCCCAGAGACACAGCCCTGCATAGCCGGTCAAGCCGAGGCCGCTAGCAACGAGCAGTGTGTATCCCGAGAAGGTTATGGCATTTTTCAGTCTAACGTACGCCCATGCAGCCGTGCTGATGCGGTTTTGGGTGCTTGCCCGTCTGATAAATTGGCGTGCTTGAAATCGCATTATGTGAAAAAGCAAGAAACAGGCGTTTGGGCTGGGCTAATGGGAGGCTCGCGCAAATGGCATTGCTTGCTGGCTTGTACCCCTGCCGATCTCAGAGTAAAACATGCGGCAATTGTGACTTTACTCTGGACCAATGCGGTAGCTGCATGTATGCGCAAGGCAACGACGCTGTTTCAGTTTAGGCTATTAATTGCATTTCTCAGTTTCCCAAACTGGCATTCATGCTGTTTTTCCTAGTCTTGGCGGCGTTTGTGGCCGCCACTGTGGTGCCGTCCTTTGACTATGATAATGACAAGGTTAGAGGCGTTAATCTGGGGGGCTGGTTCATTCTCGAGCCGTACATGAACCCATCCATGTTTGAAATTTTCAGCAGTGATGCGGAAATGCCCATTGACGAGTACACTTATTGTGAGCGGCTCGGCAAAAAGGAAGCGAGCATTATTTTAAACGATCACTGGAACACATGGATCACCGAGCAGGATTTCAAGGATCTGCGCGAGTGGGGTATCAATACTGTGCGGATTGGCGTTGGCTACTGGGCGTACCTCGCCCGAGAGCAGGACCCCTACGTGCAAGGCCAGGCGCCCTACGTCGAACGCGCGCTGAGCTGGGCACGCCAGCACAATATTCGGGTGTGGATCGACTTGCACGGGGTTCCTGGATCGCAGAATGGCTTTGATAACTCGGGCCACATGTATGTGCTGGACTGGCAGAGCGACGAGTACCCCGAAAACATTAGAGACACTTATACAGTACTGGATACTCTGGCAAGCCTCTATGGTGGAGAGGCATGGTCTGACGTTGTGAGCGGTATTGAGCTGGTGAACGAGCCCAACAGCGCGACGTTTACCGGGGGCCCCACGCTGGACCTTGGCAAGCTGCACGACTATTACAACAATGGCTACGAGGTAGTGCGCAAGTACGGGCCCAACGGGGTTGTTGTACACGATGCGTTTCAGCCCATGGGCTTTTTCAATGACTGGCTGCAGATTCCAGACTATTGGAACGTCGTTGTGGACCACCACCACTACCAGGTGTTTAGCGAGGGTGAGCTGCAGCGCTCGTTTGCGGAGCAGCTGCAGGTTGCGTGCGATATGGGGCGGCAGTACCGCTCAGAGAATCTGTGGCACGTGTGCGGCGAGTGGAGCGCCGCCCTGACCGACTGCACGCAGTGGCTGCACGGGGTTGGCACGAGCGCACGCTATGACGGCAGCTGGAACACAACGTCGAGCGAGGGCAGCTGTGAGGGGATCAATGATATTGGCACGTGGTCCGAGGAGCGCAAGCAAAACACGCGCAGGTATATAGAGGCCCAGCTCGATGGGTTTGAGCGAGGGTCTGGGTGGATATTCTGGAGCTACAAGACGGAGCGCACGTTGGAGTGGGATTTCCGGCGGCTGGTGCAAAACAAGCTATTTCCACAGCCATTGACCGACCGGCAGTACCCCAACCAATGCGGATTCTTAGACTAGTTTAAAAGGGCAGACAGCAGCCACGACACCTTATGGAATCCTCCCAAATCGTCAAGGAGCACCTGGTGGAATTCTTTGCCACGCTGCAGCAGCAGCCGGAGAACCGCAAATGCTTTGATTGCGGGACGCAAAACCCCGCGTGGGCGAGCGCCACGCTCGGCCTGTTTATCTGCTACGACTGCAGCGCGCTGCACCGCAACATTGGCGTGCATCTTACCTTTGTGCGCTCGGTAGGGATGGATAATTGGAACATTGGCCATTTGCGCAACATGAAGGTCGGTGGCAACAAGTTTGCCCGCGAGTTTTGGCTCAAGAACGGCGGCACCGCGTTGCTCGCGCAGCAGGCCACCCCGCAAAAGTACCAGAGTCGCACGTGCGACGCGTACCGCAAGGAGCTCGAGCGCCGCGCGGCGGCCGATGCCAAGGAATACCCCGGCGAGAAGGTCCTCGAGGGCGTCGAGGCCAACCTCGGCAGCTCCGGCTCGAGCGCGTCCCTGGCGTCGACCGCAAGCACAAAGGAGGACTTTTTCAGCTCGTGGGAGCGCCCTCGCGCCAGCCCCAAGCCCCAGGCCCAGGTCCCCTCGCCGGCAGCCACCCCTGCAGCCACCCCTGCCCCGGTGGCCGCGGCAGCCGCCCCTGCGACCGCTAGCACCAAGGCGCCGCTCCAGAAAAAGTCGATTCTGGGCAAGGCCAAGCCCCGCGCTCGCCCCAAAAAGAACGTCGACATTGATTTTGACCAGCTCGAGAAGGAGGCCGAGCAGCAGGCCCAGGAGGCGCCGGCTCTCAGCGCGGCCCCCGTCGAGACTGTTGTCCCGTCGAGCGGCAGCACGCCCGTCGTAGTGTCCGAGGCCCCGCGCAGCACGCCCGCTGTGTTTGGCGAGACCCACAGCAAGCCCGCGTCAGGTGCCGGCGCCGGCGCCGGCGCCGCGGCCGCTCCCGCCCCCGCCTTTAAGCGCTACGGGTTTGGCCAAACGGCAGTGAACGCCGAGCCCCAGGTCCAGGCAAAGGCAAAGGTCGTCGACACCTACAACCCCTCCACCTCGGAGATTGCCCAAAAGTACGGCAACGCAAAGAGCATCTCCTCGGACCAGGTGTTCAACCGCGGCGCCTACGACGAGCAGGAGAACGCCGCGGCGCAGGCACGCATGGCCCAGTTCAAGGGCGCCACCAGCATCTCGTCGAGCACCTACTTTGGCCGCGACGAAGAGCAGGCCTCGCGCCACGCACAGGGCCCCGACTATGTGGGCGCCGCGCGCGAGATCGCCGAGCGCGCCGCAAAGATGGACATCAACGACGTCAAGAGCGCGCTCGAGACGGGCGCCTCCCGCGTCGGCGACATGATGAGAGACTATCTGAGAAACTGAGTTTATAGGAATATATATATTTTAGCACGGCGCATGCTTCCAGTCGGCCGAGTTCTCGTCGACCTCGTTGTCGGCCGCAGTCAGGTTGCTGAGGATGTCGAACGTCTGCTTGATGTTGGCGCCCTTGGTGCTCTCGCCGGCGATGCTCCTTAGGCGGGCCATCACCTTGCCAATGTCGGTGATGAGAGCCGTGAGCACGTCGATGGTCAGGCCCGGGTTGACCACAACGCGCAGCACCTCGGTCTCCTCCTCCTTCTCGGGCATGTTGTAGCAGGGGATGATGTAGGCGTGGTAGCGCAGCATATACGACACGGCCTCGAGCGGCACCTCCGAGTGCTCCTCGCGGAACTTCTTGGTGAAGCGGAACGCAACAACAGGCAGCCCGGGGTTGAGCTCGCTCACGTCCTTGTTGACATTGTCAATGTCTTGAGGGCCGGGGCTGTCGACAAAGTAGGTACCCTTGGGGCGGTGCACATCGGTGAGCACCTCAAAGTGGCCAGTCTGCTCGAGCGCGATGCTAAACACGCGCGCGTTCTTGAGGGCCGCCGTGTGCACATCGCGGTACCCAGAAATGCCCTGCTTCAAAAAGATATAGTACTGGGCAATCACGGGGTGGCCGGGGCGCGAAAAGTTCAGGGTGAAGGTGAGCTCGCTGCCGCCGAGATAGGCGAGGCTAAACTCCAGATCCTCGGGCAAAAACTTGCGGTCGCGGAACACAATCCAGCCGAGCCCGACGGGGGCCAACCCAAACTTGTGGCCCGAGGTGTTGATCGAGCGCACGCGGGGGATGCGGAAATCCCACTTGAGATTGGGGTACACAAACGGAGCAACCATACCGCCCGAGGCGCCATCAACGTGAATAGAAATGTCGTTGCCTGTCTCCTTTTCAAACTCGTCAAGCACCTTTGCCTGGGCCTCAACGTCAACAAAGTGGCCTGTATAAGTAGACCCCTGGATGATGTAGACACCAATAGTATTCTCATCTAGAGCGGCCTTGAGGTCCTTGAGGGTGGGGCCAAACTGGCTTTCGGCATATACAGGCAGTACGCGAGCCTCAACGTCCCAGTAGCGGGCAAACTTCTCAATCGATACGTGGGCATTGCTGGCGTAAACCACGTTGGGCTTGTCGATAGGCAGACCCTTTGCCTTGCGCTGCGCCTCCCAACGACGCTTCATGGCGAGACCGCCGAGCTGGATCGCCTCGGACGAGCCAGTGGTGGCAGCGCCTACGGGCTCCTCGCCTTCGGCCTTGTTCCACAAGTTGCCTAGGATAGAGACGCAGCGGCCGTGCAGCTTAATGAGGGCAGGGTACTCATCGTTATCCGCAAGGTTCTTGGTGAGGTTCTCTTCGCAAAGCTTGAGGGCCTCCTGGTCAATGTTGGTGCTCACAAACGAGGCCAGGTTGAGCGCCATTTTGCCGTCAAGCTCGAGGTTTTGGCGAACAATGTAGGATGCGGCAGACGCCAGCATACCATCCTCGCGCATGTGGAACTTTGCGGGAACCACAGTGTGCGCATCAGCGGCCTGGCTCATCTGAGCCTTGTAGGCATCGCTGGAGGGTTTGAAGGCATTAGCCCTTTCGAAAACGTTAGCAAGGGCCTTTTGAAGGTCGTCTGTAGAACTCATTGGTGCGGTCTGTTCTGGGAAGGGCGATCTTTATAGGGGCGTCATGAACTTGCATGAGCAACGCAGATGTCGCGCATAAGCGAAGCAAGGCCGCCGACTCCTTGCGTGCCAAGGCATATAAATCCAAGGGTTGGAATAGAGTTTGTTCGTATGATCTGGGCCGTTTGTTGAGGGTCGGAGCATGCATGCGCAATTTATGCACCAGTGCCGTAACAGCCTGAGATATCGGTGAGCACTGGCCGAATAAACAGGGCTAACCGAGCACGAGGTGTCTAGAGGTGTCCAGAGGTAGGCTGAAGTGGCCAGCCTCCCGGGGAAACCAGCAGACAGTTGACCTGCAGTTGCGGAAAAACCCACATCCAACACGTGCATCGAGCGCAGCTTAAAATTATTGCCGGGATTGAGAACAAGTGGTTTGAGCATGAGCGGTTTGAGGCAATGCCTTTGTAGGGGAAGCGGTTTGCGGCAATGCGGTTCGGTATGCGGCACCCCCGATGTCCGGTGTTGCAGACGGGGCTGAGATGCGCAGTGATGTTTGGCGGGTTCTTTGCCCTAGTAAGCCTCTGGCAAGCCTTTGAGAAGCCCCACTATAGTAGGCTTGCTGAAACGACCAGTGTCACTATATTTTGAGGCCTTGGCCACAATACACAAATGGAAATACCAGACAAGCGTTATTATACAGCTACTTAATCAACCTGGGTGTCAAAGGTCTGGCCCTCAACGAGCTCAGGGATGTCGGCATCCTCGGCCTCCTTGGCGTCACCCTTCTGGGCGGCCTGCTGAGCCTGGATCTGCTCGGTGAGCTTGCGCAGCTGCTCAAGGGACTCAGGGCCCATGGACTGGATCATCTCGGGGAGCATCTCCTCGACGGTCTTCTCGGTGGAGTGACCAGAGATGGCAAAGGTGTTGTACTGGTCGGCAAGCTGGACAGCGGGGCGGCCAACGTGGATGACCTTGCCGTCAGACTTGAACATGTTGACCTGCTCAACGCCGGTCAAGGTAGTGGCGTTGATTTTCTGCAAAGCGGCCTGCACCTTGCGGTCGTCACCCTCAGCTTTGACGGCCTTCTTGACCTTGCGGCGGGGGGTACCTTTACCGCCAATACGGGCGGTGGCGCCGCTGGCCTGGAGTTTAGCGAGCAATTCGGGGTCGATAGCCATGTTGACAAATTCCACGCGAGGTGGGAATTTAGTGAGTGGAAAATGTCAGTCCGGTAAATTTCAGTCCGGCGATGGGGCTCAGGGGGGGGTGTGTGGGGTGCTGGAGGGGATGTAGGGTGTAGGGTGTAGGGGTTACTAGGTGCAGGAAGCAGATGCACAGAAGGTGTCTTTTCACAATAATCTATCATAAATAAGCGTCAAACTCATACGCAGATACCCTCCACACCAAATCATCCTTGGCCAGAGGACCACCCAGAGCCTCTTCCCAAAACATCAGGGCACACAGTAAACTCTTTAGCAGGGGAAACAGCGTATGCGTGCGCGCGGTAAGCGTCTCGCTCTTGCGTATTTCAGCATTTGATCCGAGGTCGCGCAAGTAGGTCCTAAACGCCTCAACCTCGTGCGCGGTTATGGCAAACTGGGCAGGTGCCGCTTGCACCTGGTTGGCGACAATATCGGGAATGGAATGGTTGACCAGCACCGTCTTTGCGTCCTCGAGCTCCTGGCCAGCCAGCGGCTGCAGGTGCAAGCGAACAATCTCGAAATTGTCCTGGCAGCCCTCCGAGACTGGCGTTTGCCAGAGCTCCAGCGGGAACCACTTTTTGAGTACGAGCCCATAGGCAGCGCGGCGGATATCAATACCCACCAGATGCGGGTTGCTTCCGTCGGGCGCATAAATTAGCGGGGGGCTGCGGTGAAAGATGCCGTGCACCTTGCCCTGGTTGACCATATCCAGGACGCTTGACATTGGTCTTTTGGCCACGGTACTGCGGCCCTCGAGCTCGCTGGGGACGTCGCGCATGTACTTTTCGGGCACGATGTTTGCCCTGTGCACGGCGCCAATATTGATGGCGTCGACGCCGCCCTTGCGGAACTTGTGCCTGGCGATAGGGACCACGTCCACCTGGTTGGCGCAGGCGAGGCGAAAGGTAAACAGGTCCGAGTCGCTGGAGAAGATCAGGTGCTGGTCCTTGGCTGTGGCGGGGACGGCTGCCTTGTCGTTGATCACCTTGATGATCTCGTCCTCTGCCTCGAGCCCCGTGTAGACGACCCTGATGTTGTTGTCGAGCAGGAACTTGACTGCCAGGACGCTCATGTGAAGCACCTGGCGATGGGTGTGGAGCTCCTTGAGGTTGCGCCGCTTGCGGGCGGCCCGAATGGTCTTTTTGTCGAGGGGGTGGAACGAATCAAAGTACACTGTGAGGGATTTGGGCTTGTAGTTCTTGAGGATGTCGAGGTTGCGGCGTAAATTGCTGTGGACCTCGTCGAGCACGCCGGTCTTTTTTGCCGGGTTGACGTCGCGCGCGAGCGTAGTGACAAAGTTGAGGCCGTCGACGTGGATGTGGCGTCCGGCGATAAACGCTGCCCTGATGTAGCGCATCTTCTCCTGGGCCGCCCCGAGCAGGCCTGGAATTCCCATGATGTAACGGAGGGTTTGACACGGGGGCAGGGCGAGACATGCGCGATCATTGGGATAATTAAATTAGCTAGAGATCCTTTTTGGCGAGGGCGGCCTCGAGCAGCGGCCTGATTCTGGCCTCGACGAGGCGGCCGTTGTGGTCGACAAAGTCCGAGAACTTTGTGGTGAATTGCGAGGTGCGGCCGTCGTACTCGAGCTCCACCGCGTACTGCTCCGAGCTGGGCGGCGTTGCGGTCTTGATGTAGAGCACTCTGCCGTCCTTTGAGCCGATGTAGATGGCGTTGTGCTCGACGAAGCGCTTGATGAGCCAGGCCACGCCGTTGAGCCCGAAATACCCGGCGACGGCGGCGACGACCCACCAGTAAATGTCGTGCCACGTCATGAGACGCTCATAATAAAATAGGGCGCCTGCGATGGCGACGGCGACGACGCGGCACGCGAGGCGCACAAACTCGGCCGTGTACGACTGCTGAAAGCCCATGTTGTCTAGCACGAACGGCAGCTTCTCGTCTGCATTGGCTTTTTGGTCCTTGGACGAGTACAGGTTGAACATGCTTATGTGGGGGGTGTGGGGGGGGGGGGAAGAGGTGGGCAAAAAAGAAGATAAAGTAGTGTATAAAATCAATGCTCTAACAAACACTCTAGTCAATGCTCTCCGACACTTTAAACCATTGTGACTCTACTTTACCCCCACAGCCTCGCCAAAATCTCAGCTTCATAAGCTCTCCATGAGACCTCAGTACGCTGCTATCGAGTGGGAAGAGGAGAGCCCGAGCCTCGGCGGCTGGGCAGGAGACGCAAGCGGCAAGTTCCGGGCGCGCAAGCGCGGCGCCTCGCGGTCCGCACCCTCGCACGGCGGCGGCGGCTCCGGCGGCCCCAAACTGACGCCGCTGCGGTACATTCGCGCCCAGTGCCGGCTCGTGGTGCACCCTGATTTTCCCTACGGGTCATACGCCAACGGCTCGATCCCGTTTAGCGCCATCCTGCGCGTGGTGATGCCCCCCGTCGACTGCCCCATTTGCACGTGCCCGAGCACGGTGCCTCGCATGCTCGAGTGCGGGCACGTCATGTGCCTGCCGTGCTACCTGCGGTTTCTGCGGCACACGATGGACAAGTTCTGCCCCATCTGCGGCGAGCTTGCCGCCGAGGGCGTCGTGCTGCCCGTGAGCTTCCTGGCCGCCCCCAAGGAATTTTTGCCGCAGCAGGGGCACCGCGTGGTGATGCGGCTGATGCACAAGGTGCCCGGGTTGCCGGCGGTACCGCTGGGCTGCAACCCCGCCGAGAAGCCGCGGAGTGACCAGCTGCTGTACTCGCGCGTGGTCTGCGCGTCGAGCTCGTACCTGCGGGCGGAGCTCAAGCAGGAGCGCGACACGCTCGAGCGCGAGCAGGCCGAGGCGCTCGTCGAGTACGGCGGCGACGAGTGCTACCCCGAGGCGCTGGACGCGGTGCGGCACGCGCTGCAGACCAAGCTCGAGCCGCGGACGTGGCCCAAGCCGGCGGCGCCCTCGGTACCCGCAGCGCCCGAGGCCTGGTTCTACCAGACGGCGTTTGAAAGCAGCGCGGTGTACCTGCTCTCGAACCTGGACCTGACGATCCTCAAGGCGCTCTACGGCGACTACAGCGCGTTCCCCTCGACGCTGGAGGTGGAGGTTGGGCACATTTTGCACACGACTTTTGAAGAGACCGACCTGCGCAAGCGGTTCAAGTTCCTCGAGCACGTGCCCGACCACTCGCAGCTGGCGCTCATCGAGGTCGACTGGCACGACCTGCCGCAAGACGTTTACCAAAAGCACAAAAAGGCCCTGCAGGCGCGCAAGCGGTCGGCGGCGTCCAAAAAAATGCACGAGGACAGCCAAAAGGCCGCGGCGGAGCTCTACGCGGACACGCTGTTTCGGGCGCAGGCGGCGGAGCCCGCGCTCGCGCTGAGCGCGCCGCCGCCGATCGACACGGCGTCGCTGCCGAGCCTGGGCTCGCGCACGGGCCCGCGCCCGGCATCGGCGCCGGCCCCAGCCAAAAAGTGGAACCCCGCCCTCGCCGACCAGCGCGACGCCGAGGCGATCCTGGCCGCCGCGCGGGCGCGGGGCAAGAAGCAAAAGGGAAAGTGGCTGGTGATTCAGTAGTACATATTTATAGTTTTTCCTCGAGCTTTTCGAGGCGCTCGGTGAGCGAGACAACCAGCGCCTTGAGCTCGTGTACGGTGGCGGCCAGCTCGCTCAGCTTGCCAAGGGGGCCGGTGCGGGTCGAGGGGGTTGACGGCTCACTTGCCTCTGCGCGCTCGACAGCGGCGGTTGCTTTAGCGACGGTGGATTTAGCGTCCGCCACAGAGTCCTGGGCGGATTTGAGGGATGGGGAGGGAGGGGTGGGGGTAGCTTCTTTGGGGGTAGGTGTCCCTTTGACCTCTTTAGGGACAGCCTTTGTCCTCACAGGCTCATCCCAGTTGGAATCGCTCTCAGGTTCCTCGTTGTCGCTCTCGGCATTCTTGGCAAGCATCTTTTGCACATCCTTGGACTGAAACACTTCGTACGCGTCTTGTTTCTCGGCCTTGAGGTGTGCGGGGACGGGGTTGGCTGTCGAGGATTGGGGGGTGGGTGCCTCTGGTGTAGTCTCTTTGGGTGTAGTCTCTTTGGGTGTAGTCTCTTTGGGTGTTGTGTCTTTGGGGGTTGTCTCTTTGGGTGTAGTCTCTTTGGGGGTCGTCTCTTTAGAGGTAGTCTCTTTGGGGGTAGTCTCTTTGGGTGTAGCCTCTTTAGAGGTAGTCTCTTTAGAGGTAGCCTCTTTGACCTCTTTGGCCTTGGGCGCCCCCTTGGCCTCCCTCACAACACTCTCATTTGCACGCCCATAAAACGTATCCTCCCAGTTGTACGTCACCGCGTGCTTGGTCGCGCCGCCCAGCCATTCCTCGGCCTCAAGCGCCGCTACAGGCGGACGGTACGTCTTGTACACATCGTCCAAAAAGTCCTCGCCCTTGCGCGGAATGTAAAAGGTGATGGGCTCGACCATCGTCTCGTGCACCTTGTAAAAGTGCGCAATCTCGTGGCTCGCAATGTCCAGCCCGTGCTGCGGCGCCAGCGCAAGCCCGCGCTGCGGCAGCGCAGACGAAAAGCTAAACAGATCCAACAGATCGTCGTTGGCAAACTCAAAGTAGACAATCCGCGTGTCGCCGCGGCCGGCAATCCACAGGATATGGGTGCCCGGGTCGTAAAAGGGCATAATCACGCCCGACTCTTGGTCGATCTTAATGAACCCGTTGATGGGCCCGCTCGCAAGATCGTCGGCCTTCCACAAACCAATCTGGCGCTCGCTGAACTTGGAGAAGCCCGTGGTGGCGATCCGGTCCTCGTCGCCCAGCCACACAATGCGCGCCGCCTTGGCGCCCTGGTGCGCGGGGCCCTCGCTCAGCACCGTCTGGGTGCGCACGTCCCACACGCGGATCTTTTTGTCGCGCGAGATGGTCGCAATGCGGCTGCCGTCGCCGCTCCAGCTGAACCCGGTCACCATGTCCTTGTGGGGCAGCTTGGCGACCTCGGAGTCGTCCTTGAGATTGAAGACGCGCACCGCGTAGTCAAACCCGGACGAGGCGACAATGTCCCTGACCGCGGGGTTGAACTCGACGTGGCCGACCTTCTTGCCGTGCGCCTTGATGTAGCGCTCGGCCTCGACGTTGACAATGTCGTCGAGCTCGGCGTCCTCGGCGACTTTGGTCGAGAAATTCTCGGGCACGCGCCACACGCCGAGCTGGCCGTCGTCGCTCGAGGTCACGAACCGCTGCGCGTCGAACGGGTCCCAGGCCGAGTCATTGATGGTGCCCTTGTGGCCCACAAACAGCGGGATCTTGTCGCCGAGTTTCCCGAGCTCCGCGAGCGGCAGAATGGCGAGGATGCCTCCACCGGACGACGCCCAGTTGAGCGCGAGGTACTTTGTGTTTGCCTTGGCGAGGTTGGTGTCAAAGGCGCTCTTGCTGTTGAGGCGCGTGTTGTCTATGCACAGCTCCTTTTTGTTTGGCTGGCCATAGACGTGGCGATACTTTGATGGGCGCATCATGCTGAGTGAGCTGCAGGAGATGTTGTCAGGGGGTGGGTAGAAATATGTAGGTAGTTCCATAGGCAGCACCCTAGGCGTTGCGAGCGCTCGGCCCTAGGCCTCGCGCTCTAAGACTATCACAATAACTACCACTACATATTTAAAGGAAAATAAAAAAAAAATACAGGTGGACAGGTACAGGTACGCGTGCGACTTCACTAAATCTAACTTAATTCACATTCTTTAAATCTTTATGCAAAACACGAGACGCCTTGCGATAAAACCCCCCAAACGGCCAAACAAGCACAGCAACCGCTACTCCGCACCCAACCAACGGCCAGTAGTACACGTGCTTCCACACGTACAAGCTGGGCTCCAAGTCGAGCAGCACAAACGGCTGCACAGAGAACCCAAACGCGGCCTGCGTCACCACCCAGCACACCAAATCATAGCCAAACTTGAAGTTGGTGCCCAGAAACACCGGCCGCACCTTGTGCCGGAGCAGGCGGCCCATGCGCTGGTAGATGGCAATCAGAATAAACGTCAGGTAGTATCCGGGGCGCGTGCCGTGCCACACGGCAGAAAAGAAAAACGTCGCCAGCGTGCTCTTGAAGCCGGGCTTTTGCCCGGGGGGCGTCACCCGTTCGTAGACATAGTAGCGCAGCCAGTTTGCCGTGTTGATGTTCCAGTTGTTGACGTAGCCATGGCAGTTTTGCCCGGTGAGGATCTTGACCGGGCGCACATTCTCGAGCTTGTCGAACCGCATGCGGCCGTCGCGCTCGCCGTTGAACGACAGGCCGCTCAGGATGCACGCCGCCTCGGCAAACGACCACGCCACATAGTACTTGACCTGGTAGCACGCGCTCAGCAGCCCCAGGTACATGGCGCGGTGCACAAACGGCAGCGCCGCCCACTGGCCTTCAAGGAGGTAGTCACGGTCGGTGATGCTCGAGGTGCTAAAGTAGAGCACCGTGTAGAGCACTGCGGCCACCGTCTTGAACGCGGCCGCCTTGTAGGTGCCGAGCACCTTGCGGACGTGCGGCTTGCCGTTGGTCTGCATGCCCTGGTCGAGCCAGGCACCAAAGTCCTTGTACTGGCAGGTGGGCCCCGTCAACACGGACGGGAAGAAAAAGCACCACGCCAAATAGTCGAGCACGGACGGCAGCTTTTCGATCTTGTTTTCCCTTTGGTGGGGCGTCATGTCCTCGGCCTTGGCAAGCCGGTCGGAATAGTCCCAGACAAAGCTGGTGAGCTTGATCACAAGCACCATCTGGCTGCCCGAGATGCCAATCTCGTTGACATAGTCGCCGCCGCCGAGCTGCTCGCGGAAATGGGTGCTCATGAGGATCGCCACCTGCAAAAAGTGGTTGAGCCAGGGTGTGCCGTAGAGGCACATAATATAGGCCAGCGCGCACTGGGCAACCAGCATCAAGGTGTCTTTCCAAAAGTTAAAGATGAGGCAGAGGTAGACGAGCCCAAATGTGAGCGAAAAGGGCGCCCTGAGCCTGCGGGGGAGCAGGCCGGCGACGTACGCCAGGGGGTAATTGAGCACGAGGCACGCGACAATCTTGAGCAGGTCAGGAGGTACGGCAGACGAGATAGCACTCCAAGTCTCCATGACAGTGGGCGATCCCAGATCAGAAGGGGGCTCCATCCTTTTGCTTGCTCCGGGGGGGGCGATTGGCTCACCTCAGCATGATCACTATGACCCCAGAAGAATCGCGCCAATTCGGGGCATTGTTTGCGCAATACGACGCGCAGGGCGCCGGTAGGGTGCCCGGCGACATTGCGTATCAGCTATTTATCAAGTCGGGGCTCAGCACGGACGTGCTGCGCAAGGTGTGGAACGTCGCCGACGCCGACAACAACGGCTCGCTGGACCTGCCCGGATTTGCCAAGGCGATGCGCATGATTTACCATTTGCAAAAGGGCAAGCCGTTTGGGCCTGCCCTGGCGACCATTCCTGCCATGGTTCCGTCGTTTGCCCCGACTGCGCCACAAGCGCAGACAACGGGCCAGAGCGCTGCCCGGAGCGCCGCCCAGACGCCCGCTGCCTACACTGCCACTGGTCAGAGCACCACCCAGAGCACCACTCAGACACCGGCAATCCCAGCGCTCGGCACCGCAGACAAGGCGCGGTTCGGCTCGCTGTTTGACAAGCACGCCAAGAACGGGCTCCTGGACGGGCCCTCGTCGCGCGACATCTTTAGCAAGGCCAATCTCGACCAGGCAACGCTTACCCAGATCTGGAACCTTGTGGACGTGCGCCAGATTGGCTCACTCCGCCGCAACGAGTTTGTGCTGGCCATGCACCTCATCCAGAGCTCCTTGAACGGCTCGCTGAGCAGCATTCCCGCGAGCCTGCCTAGCCAATGGCACCCGTGGCTCGAGGGCAAGGCCACCTACACGGTGAGCCCCCAGGACAAGCAAAAGTACGACTCGCACTTTCAAGGGCTGCAGAACGACGGCGTGGTTGGCGCCGAGGCGGCGGCCGGGTTCCTCACAAAGTCTGGGCTGAGCGAGGACGTTTTGGCCACGATCTGGGACCTCGCCGACTACCACGAGCGGGGGTTTTTGGACCAGACGGGGTTTAGCATTGCCATGTTTTTGGTGAACCGCAAGCTGCAGGGCGGCGAGCTGCCGAGTTCGACGCCTGCGGAGCTGATTGAGACGGCCAGCGGCAAGGCGAGTGCGGTGACGAGCCCTGTGACGTCTCTTCCCGCGTCTCCTGCTGCGCGCACGTTTTCGCCTACCCAGCGGTTCCACCAACCTCAGGCTCCTCAGGTTCAGGCTCAGGCTCAACCTGCGGCTCAACCTCCGGCTCCGGTCCCTCAGTCCCCTCAGACCACTCAACCAGTTCAGCCCACATCCACCCGCCAAGTCTCGGGAAGCATGACCGACCTGATGAACCTCGACGACACATTCTTTGGAGACGTCAAGAGCCCCGTGCTCTCGCCCAACGCAAGCGGCGTCCCCACAAAGGAGGCGTTTGTGCCCAAGTCCACCTTTGGCCAGAGCCTCGTGAGCGGGCCCTCGCACAAAGAAGTGAGCGCCAAGGTGCAGGAGAGCAGAAACACCCACGCGGAGCTCTCGCAGAAGCTGGCGAGCACGCAGGCCCTCAACACCAGCACCAGGGACGAGGTCAAGAGCCTCGAGGCCGAAAAGGCGCAGCTCGACAAGGAGATTGCCTCGCTGCGCATCACCTACGACCAGGCGGCCGCCGGGGTGTACCAGCTGCAGCAGCAGATCAAGGCGACTAAGGAGGAGATGCAGCGGCTCGAGAAGGACCACAACCTGCGCAAGAGCGGGCTGAACGCGCTGGAGACGCAGCACCGCGACCTAGCCGCGCAGCTCGAGACGCTGCGGTCGCAGACCGACGCGCATGCGTCTGCCACCGCCGAGCTGGAGGAGCAGCGCGCGGCGCACGCGCGCAACCTCGAGGCGCTGCACGCCGAGCAGCAGAGCCACGAGACGCAGCACCGCGAGCACACCGAGCGCCACGCCGCGCTGCAGGGCGAGATCGAGCAGCTCTCGAGCTACCTGAGCTCTGCGCAGGCCACGCGCGGCGAGGCCGAGGAGCGCAGCCAGAGTGCCATTGCGCAGAGCGAGAGCCTGGCGCAGCAGCTGGAGGCGCTACGCGCCGAGGTGACCAGCGCCGAGCAAGCCGCCGAGCGGGCCGAGGCTGAGGCCAGGGACCACGAGGCGCGCGTGCAAGAGCAGCAGCGCGAGCTGGAGGCTCTCAAGGAGCAGCGCCAGAGGCAGTACGAGGCGCAGCAGCAGCACCAGCGGTCTATCGAAGCGAGCAAGCAGCGGCAGGTTGAGTTGGAGCGTGGGTTGCACACAGAGCCTGAGCACCCAGCACACTCCTCACTCGGCGCTGCCATCGGCGCCGCCATCGGCACCGGCGCGGCCGCCGCTACACACGTTGCAACTCACGCCGAAACCCACACCAACCCCGACAAGCCACCCCAACCAGCAACCATCGTCGGCGGCCCCATCGGCGGCGTCAGCGCCAACGAATACAGCAGCATCGAGACCTCCCCTCAGACCTCTTACAAGGGCACCACAATCAGCAACCGCTCGAGCCCCCGCACGAGCGAGTTCCAGATGCCGCAGGCCGCCGTCCCCCCCAGCTTTACCCTGCCCATGGCCCGGCCCCAGTCCGCGTCGAGCAGCGTGCAAAACAACCCCCCTCAGAGCGTGCGCGGCGACACCGAGGACGTCTCGGTGCCCGTGTCGCCCGAGTTCCAGACGACCGAGCCCGTGAGCGGCATCGTACCCCCCGAGTCGCTCGAGATCGCCGACACAGAGGACTCGCGGCTGTACGCGCACTCGGGCAAGTCGAGCGACTCGTTTGAGTTTGTGGACGCTAACGACGACGAGGCCCTGCACCACCAGCAAAAGCAGCGGTCGAACTCGCGGTCAGCCTCGACCTCCCGCCCCGCCGACGAGTCCAGCGACGATGAGGGCCCCGAGGAGCTGCCGGTGATGCCCCACGCGGTGTACTCGCGCGACGCCCACGCGCCCACCACCAATGCCAAGTACTCGGGCGTGTCTCCGGTCAGCGCGTCGCGCGTCGCCCCGGCGGGCTCGGGCTCTGCCCAGGCGCCTGTCCCGCCCATGCCTGCGCACGACGACTTTGGCGATGCGTTTGACGATCTCGAGGAGGCCGAGGTGAGCGACGAGGATCTCGGGGCTCCCACGGGGGCCCAAGGGCCGGCCACGCCGCCATTCAGCTCCCCGTTTGCTACCCAAGACGCGGCCGCCAGCGCACCCGCAGCCAGCGCCCCCCAACAGTCGGGACCAAGCGAGTGGCAGCAGCTATTCGCAGATCAGGCCGACAAGCCGCTCCCGGCCACCCCGGCGGAGCCTGTCAGCCCCGCCGTTGCCGAACTCATGCAGATGGGGTTCCCCAAGGAGCGCGCTATCGAGGCGCTCAGGCAGTGCGACAATAACCCCAGCGAGGCAATTAACCTGCTGCTCGACGAATAATTTATGTAGTTTTTTTTTCATTGACATTTGAGGGGCCGCCTGGCTGCCGGTGGGCAACCCCAACCCTCATGCGCGGCGCAGGTCCCAGGGGTGCCGGTGGGTCAGGGGGCGGGCGCGCATGCAGGCCGGTCTTGAGGGGCCGCATAGATCTGCAGCGGCTGTGTTATTTTTAAATGTGCTTTGATGGGGTTTTGTTTTTTTGTGGGGTTTGGATTTTTTTTTTTCCCCCGTCCTTGTCTTGGAATCGCATCACAAATCAACCTCCTTTTAGCATCTTCCCAACCCTCCATGTGCACATTCGCCGGCAGAGAGACGGTTCAGCGGCTGTTCTCGCAGACGCCCGCTCCGCGGCCTGGACTAGAGACTGTTATCGAGGAGCTGTTTGAGGTGACGGTCAACTGGCCCGACTTTACTAGCGCGCGGGTCGTCGAGGCACAGGGGCAACAGATTCGTCAGACGTTGTGGCCCTTGGCCGGCGTTTACGGAGCTCTGTGGGATCTCAAGCTGGTGACCACCCAGGACCACACCGCCGCGAGCTCGAGCTCGGGGCGGCGCCTGCAAATCAAGCTGGATAGGGTAGGGAGACAGAGGCTGGATTCTGTGTACCAAGTAGTTGTTGGGGTGGCCCTAGAAAACAAGCAGACGGGCGCCTTCCATGCCAGCTCGAGGTACTTTGTCGAGCCGACCGGCTTTTACCATTTTGACGATTTCCTCAAGGTGGATGAGCACGATCTCCCCGACAAGACGCTGATTGGAAGGTGTGGCGAGTCCACACTGAACGTATATGTCCGGGTGGATAGGCACGAGCACCAGGCCTGCCGTTTAGAGCTCCAGGGCGAGCGAGCGTGGCTGATGGAGTGCTGCGATCTCCTACTAC
Organism: Wickerhamiella parazyma; assembly: GCA_030562575.1. Lineage (NCBI taxonomy): Eukaryota > Fungi > Ascomycota > Dipodascomycetes > Dipodascales > Trichomonascaceae > Wickerhamiella > Wickerhamiella parazyma. Next base: position 58,326 of record JAKTZS010000006.1, read on the forward strand.
AGATTAGCGACTATGTCGAGTTTGAAGGGGCTACCTGGAGACTGCTATTCTTCAACAACAGCCAGGACCTGCCCGAGCTGATGCTCGAGCGGCGAGATGACGGCGAGGGGGCCATTCAGATGGAGGTCGAGTTTATGGCACACTGCAAGGACAAGCAGCACGTGATACGCGACACCTCTGTGTACCGGGGGGGCGACATCAAGGGCTGCGGCGATATGGATTTTGCAAACCTTGAGGCGGTGGGGTTCCGCGTATGCAGCGTCTCAAAGCGGTGCTGACAAATTTTGGTTTTCCCTATTTTTTCATGTTGAAAACACTGTTTAGCCGGGCTGGCCTGGCTGGCGCGGGTAAAATCGGCACGCACAGCACACAGGGCCCGCGGAGCCTGCGCACGTTCTACACGCGCGGCACCGACCAGATCCAGCCGCCGCTGGTGCTCCACGGCACATTTACGCCAAACAACACAATTCTCACCCTGAGCAGGCGCAAGTACAAGTACGACAGCGTGCCGAGTGACCCGGCAAAGCTGCAAGAGTACATGATCGACCAGGTGCGGCCCGACCAGGAGGTGATTTTCACCGTCACCAGCGGCCAGCTCGGGTTCAAGGGCACGCAAAAGGGCAACTACGACGCGGCGTTCCAGACCGCGGCCAAGATGTTCAAGGACATCAAGGACCGCAACCTGCTGGGGCAGCCGATCGAGCTGGTGACGCGCAATTTCGGGCTCAATCGCCATGCGTTTTTCGCTACCCTCCAGGGCAAGGAGGGCGTCGAGGTGTCGCGCTACATCAAGCGGGTCACTGATGCGACCAAGATCAAGTTTGGCGGTGACCGTAGTCCAAACAAGAGAAGAATCTAATGTATATATAAGTTTGTGGGGGCTGTCTGTATCTTTTGTCATGATCGACGTACCGAAATTTCGAGTTTCTGCTCGGGCGATCGAGGTGCTGCGCACGCCCGACGAGTTTTATCGCGGCTTAAAAGAGAGTATCCTCAACGCCAAGCGCCGGGTGTTTCTCGCCAGCCTCTACATTGGAAACACAGAGACCGAGCTGGTCGAGACGCTCTGGACGAGTTTGGCCAAAAACAACAGCCTCAAGGTGCACATTCTCAGCGACGGGCTGCGCGGGACCCGCGAGGCGCCCCACGGTGTCTCTACAGCATCGCTCCTGAGCCCGCTCATCTCTGCGTTCCCCGAGCGGGTGACCGTGTCCATGTACCAGACGCCCGCGTACAAGGGCGTTGCCCGGCTGCTGCCCAAACGGTTCAACGAGGGGTGCGGGCTGCAGCACATGAAGCTGTACTGCGCCGACGACGCCATTGTGCTGTCTGGGGCCAACCTGTCCAACGACTACTTTACAAACAGGCAGGACCGGTACATTCGGATCAACGATAGGGCCGTGTCGGACTATTTCTTTAGTGTTTTTGAGGGCGTTGCGGATGTGAGCTATGTGGTGCGGCCCAAGCGCGGCACCAAGGGGGAGGGCGACAATTTCGAGCTGGTCCCCGGGACAGGGAGCTCCAAGCGCCTCGAAGAGGTTTCTGGGCTGCGCCCAGAGGCCCCAGAGGCCCCAGCAGGCGACACCTACGTCTACCCGCTGCTGCAGCTGACCCCGTTTGGGCTCGGCAACGAGCGGGCGGCCATGCAAAAGCTGTGCGCCGAGCGCGCGTGGACGCTCACTGCGGGGTACTTTAACATCGCCGAGGACCTGCAGCGCGCGCTGCTGTCCAACCCCAGCAAGGGCCGGGTGATTGTGGCGGCGCCCGAGGCCAACGGGTTCTACCAGTCACGGGGGCTGTCCAAGCACGTTCCCGGGCTGTACTCGCTGCTTGCTGCGCGGTTCGAGGCCAAGGCCAGGGCCAAACCGATCGAGTTTCTCGAGTGGCAAAAGGGCACCGTCAACCAGCCCGGCGGGTGGTCGTACCACGCCAAGGGGTTGTGGCTGGAGAACGCGCATGGCCAGATCGACGCGACCGTGATTGGGTCGTCCAACTTTACCAAGCGCGCGTACAGCTACGACCTGGAGGCGGGGGCGCTCATCACGACGCAGGACGCCGGGCTGCAGGGGCAGCTGCGCGGCGAGCTGGACCACCTGCTGCAGGACACGCGGGCCATGACGTCACAGCACAAACGGCCGGCGACGCTGGCGCACCGCGCGTTTGTCAGCGTGTTTGGTGACCGTTTGTGAGTGTGAGTTTCTTACAGAGCAAGCATATGGTGGCCAAAAAGAGGGGATTCGCAGGGGACCCCGTGAGCGAGACGCACGAGCACCTGCGCAACGAAATGACGCAGGCGCTCGACGTCGTGCCCAAGCTCCAGGAGCCCCAGGTGCCGCCCCCCAGTGAGCTCGGCAGCCTCTCTGCGCAGGAGCTGTCGTCGCTGCTCGCGAGCACCGAGTCGCTGCGCAGCCAGTCGATCGACGCGCTCGAGGCGTGGGAGCTCTATCGGCAGCACCTCAAGTCGGCAATGGACGCGGTCATGCTGCTGCTGTCGATCCGGGGCGGCTCCTCGGACAAGAAGCGGCGCCGCACCACCAATATCCCCGCGTACCAGGCGGTGCCGAGCGTGGGCTCGCGCGTGGTTGCTCTCCACGAGGGTGCGTGGATCGACGCCGAGGTGTACGCCACGGGGCCCGAGCTCACGCTCGTGAGCGACGCCCTGACGTTCAAGGCAAAGGAGCGCGACGTGGTGCTGGTGCAGAGCCCGGCGCCGACCCTGAGTGCCGGTGCTAAGGTGTTGGCGCTGCGCGGCGACTGCTACCTACCGGCAGAGGTAGTCTCGCAGTCGGGGCACAAGGTGCGCGTCATGTTTGCTGAAGATGAGGACGATTTCAGAGAGACTGAACTCGAGAGAATGCAGGTGGTATTGAGGCCGCCTCGTTGACTTGCTAGCTCCCTCCAAATATTTATTTAACCCTAATCGCATAGTCGTCGCCCGACTTTGTTATGTAGCGCACCCACGGATAGCTCTGGTACATGAGCTTGGGCTCGATGATCTTGAGGTAGCGCACCTGGATGCCGCTCGTGGTAAAGTAGGGTATGTTGAACTGGACCTGGATGGGCCGCTTGTCGACCGTCTCGTCGCTGGCGCTCACCGCGGGCAGGCCGAGCTCGGCGGTCAGCACAAACTCGCGCTGGCCGCCAAATTGCTTGATCTTCCACACGATCGCCTCGCGCTCGGGCCGCCACTTGGACGAGCCCGCGGTGCACTTGATCTTGGGCGAGTCGGCGTCCGCGGGCACCGGCAGCACGATCTCGACGTTGGACGCGGTACTGCGCCGCTTGAACTGGCCCTTGGCGCGCGCCACGATCTCCACGCGCGAGTTGGCGTGCTTTGTGATTTTGCAGTCGACCCAGATCAGCGGCTTGACCGCCGTGTTGAGGCGGTAGCTCATGAGCTCAAACTCGCCGTCGGGCGGAATAAACGAGATGGTGCGGTCGCTCTCGAACCGCGACAGCCGCACGCACTGGTGGAACTTGATGTCCTCCATCTCGATCGAGGACTTGCCCGAGGCGCTCCCCCCCGTCGTCGAGCCCGTGCCCACCTGCTTGCCGGTGGTGTTTGACTGGTGGTCAAAGATGACGCGGTCGTTGAGCCCCAGCCGCAGCTCGGGCATCCCCGACAAGTAGCACTTCATCTGCACCGAGCCGAGGATCTCGCTGCGCAGCACCTGGCCCTGCGGCGTGCACGTCATGTTGACGCTCTCGACAACATCCAAAAACGCCTCGTTCTTGCGGTACGAGATGCCCTCGCCGCGCCACGACACCGCGTTGGTCACGGCGCTCGGCGGCTTGACCTGCGACGTGAGCAGCGGCTTGATGAGCTGGAAGATCCGGTTCTGCTGCGTGATGTACTCCTTGAGGATCTTGGTCTCGGTGGTCTGCGGGAAGCCAAAGTCCATCATCTCGTCCATGAGCTCGTAAATCACCACAAAGTTGTCGCGAATCGACTCCTCCTCGAGCGACTTGAGGTAGTCGGTCAGGACCTTGACCAGCTTGTGTAGGTAGAGCAGAATCTCCATCGCGTTGGTGTTGTGCTTGGTGAGCGCCAGCAGATAGAGGTTGTTGTGCACAATGTACAGGTAGTTGATGCCGTCGTGGGAGATGCACGGCGGCACCACGCTGTTCTCCTCCTCGGCCTCCATCAGCAAAATGGGAAAGTGCTCGACGGCGCTCATGGGGATATCTCCTCGGTAGTTGCGGCTCAGCAGCGGCTTTGCCTTTTGGTCCAAAAAGAACACAGCGCTGGCCATGGTGTGTCAGACAAGAGCTGGGGCTGGGGTGAGGGCTCTGGAAGAGAGGGGTGAGCTGTGGATTTAGCTGTAATTAATATCATAACGCATTATTTAACTCGGACGCTCTAAAACATTCGCAGTCCCGTCCTCGGCACCAATGTACGCAACAACGCAGTTGTCAAAGATGCCCGTCTCAACCACCCCTACAAGCAGTTTGATGGCACGGTCGAGCTCCTTGACCTTGTTTGGATCAACCTCGCCAAAGTGCGCGTCGAGAATGAAATTGCCATTGTCGGTCACGCACGGCCCGGCCTTGGCCTTGCCGCCCTGGCGCAGGTTCACCGTGACGGCGCCCAGCTTGGACAGGTCCACCGCTACCTTGGTGTGCGCGCTCGGCACAACCTCAATGGGGATCCCGGCAACCCACTTTTCGCCAAGCTTGCTCGACACCTTGGAGTGGTCGGCAACGGCAACAAACTTGTTGGAGCACTTTCCCACGAGCTTCTCCTGAAACAGGCAGCCGCCGCCGCCCTTGATGCAGTTGAGCTGCGAGTCAATCTCGTCCGCACCGTCAAACACAACGTCTAGCTCGCCGGCGCTGAACTGGTCGATCTCGATGATGTGCAGCTTGTGCTCAATCAGAAGCTGCTTGCTCTGGTATCCCGTCGGCACAAAGTACATTTGGTCCGCCGGCAGCTTGCCCTGCTGGCGCAGCTCCGCGATGCGCTCCACGCAGTACACGACGGTGGTGCCGCTCCCAATTCCGATATAGCGAAACTCCGGCTTGAGGTGCTCGTCAATAGCCCGCGCCGCGGCCGCCTTTTTGGCAGCAATCGTCATATTTGCCGTGGACATTTTTCGCACTAGGCTGATTTGCTGACGGAATCTCTGCATGCGGAGCGGTTGTGGGGGTTGTTTTTGGGTGCAAAGAGTGAATTTTTGAATTTGCGCAATGGGTTTGGTGTCTTGGAGCCCTCATATGCCCCTCACCTTAGCTTCCATGCCTTCTTTCCGGGCTCATAAATTTTATGCCTAATAATTCTTTCATCATGTCTGCAAACGACTTTGAAGACACTTTTATCGACGACAACGAGGTCGGCGAAATCGTCCAGGACTCTGGCGAGCAGTTCCAGGACGACGAGGAGCTCGCGGAAGACACCGACGAGGTCGAATTGCGCAACAACTCGGACTCGTACTTTGATCAGCACACAGACTCGATCTTTCTGATCGCGAGCCACCCGACCCTGCCCATGGTGCTCACCGGCGGCGGCGACGAGCGCGCGTACCTGTGGACCACCCACACGGCCCCGGCAAAGCTCGTCACCGAGCTCTCGGGCCAACAAGAGAGCGTCATTGCCGGAGGGTTCACTGCCGACGGCAAGTTTGTCGTCACCGGCGACATGAAGGGCCAATTGCGCGTCTGGAAGGCCAAGGCGGGCGGCGAGAAGTGGGAGTTCATCACTGCCGTCCAGGAGGTGGAGGAGATTGTCTACATCAAGTTCCACCCGGTGCTGCCGATCTTTGCCGTTGGCGCCATTGACGGCTCCGTGTGGGTGTATGAGCTGTCGCAGCGTCTGACCCAGCTCGGCGTGCTCAACGGCCACGCCGCCGCGGCAACGAGCGCCATTTTTGTCGAGGACGAGCACGACGCAGACGCCGTACGGCTGCTCACCCTCAGCGAGGATGCGTCCATTTTGTGCTGGAACGTCTACACATCTCAAACCATCTACACACTCGGCCGCAGAGAGCTCAGGGGCGAGCACCCCTGGGTGTCTGTGGTTGCCAGCCCGAGCGGCAAGACCGTGGCCGTGGGCTCAATGGATGGCTACGTGGCCATCATCAAGGTCGAAAACGGCAACCTGCTGCATTTCATGCCCGTGTACAACGACAAGGGCGACCTCGAGGGCCGCTCGATCGAGGGGCTCAGCTGGAGCGACAAGACCGGCCTGCTGGCCACCGGCAGCGTCGACGGCCAGGTGCAGCTGTTTAGCCCCGCAAACTGGAAGTGCCGCGTCAACTTCCAAACCGAGGAATCCGTCACAAAGCTCGAGTTTGTAAAGGGCGAGCCGTTCCTCTTGGTCTCAAGCATGGACGAGCAGGTTGGTGTCTACGACGCCCTGAACGGGTCATTGGTGTGGAGATCATACGGCCACGGTGCCGGCATCCTGGGCTTTGTCCAGCAGGACGGCGGCCGCCGCCTCGTGACCGCCGACGACGCCGGAGTGGCCCTCGTTTTCCAGATCGACCAAAAGGCCGCGGCAGCCGAGGCGCAGCTCAAGGCACTTGAAAGATGATCTCTATCTAGCATAAATACATTTAAACCGCCATGGGATCGAAGCGTTCGTGCTCGAGCAGCAGAATGTTGGGCTTGGGGTACGACTTGTCGCGCCTAATGTAGTGGTTCCAAAAGTACGGCAGCTCCTTATCGAACTGGAACTTCATAAACTGTGTCGTGGGAATGGAAAATACCGCGTCGAGCTGCTCCAGCGAGAGCTGCTTGGTCTCGGGCACCCACAAAAAGATCCACACAAACGCGACCAGGTTGAGCCCGGCGTAGAATCCAAATGCACCGGTGGTGGTGAATGCCGCCTGCAGCCTAAAGAACGTCAGGCTCAGCACGCACGACCAAAAGTTGTTTGTGGTCACAGCCCACGCCATGCCCAACTCGCGGTGGGTCACGGGGAACACCTCGGCAGAGTAGGTGAACGGCACCGGGCCCTCGCCGGGGGAGTATGCAATAGTAAACAGATAGACAAACAGCGCAACTAGGCCAAGACGCGCAGTGTCGTTGCTAATAAGATAGCACAGCCCCGCCGCCAGCAGCGTCCAAAACATTTGCGGGAAGGTAAACAGCAGCAGAGAGCGGCGGCCAAATGTATCAATAGTGAAAAATGCTGGGAAGGAAAACAGCCAGTTGATGAGGCCAAACCCAAACGAGGCCCACATGGAGCGGGTGATTGCGCTCTGGGGGTCGGCGCCCTGCGCGGTGATGACCTCCTGGAAGATGGACGACGAGAAAAAAGCCATGATGTTGATACCGCACATTTGCTGTCCAATCATGACGACCCACGAAGCGAGCGTTGCCTGTCTGAGACGGTTGCGGTAAAACAGCTGGCATAGGCGCTGGAAGTAGTTTGTGTTGCGGATAGCGTGCTCCTCGGCCTTGATGGCAACGTACATGGCGTACAGATCGCGCGCCGCCTGTAGCTCAGTGTGACGCAGCTTGACCAGCGACTGCCACGCCTTTTCGGCGTGGTTCTTTTTGATGTACCAGCGAGGGGATTCGGGGACCATGTACACCATGAGCAGTAGGGGCACGGCCGGGATAAACGCAGATCCCAGCATGAGGCGCCAGCCAATATTCACACCAGTCTTGTGCACGGCCAAGTTGGCGCAGTATCCCAAAAAGATGCCAAACGCGGTCCACATTTGCCAGGTCATGACCAGAGCACCACGGATAACTGTGGGCGCATTCTCGGCAGCAAGGATTGGCGCGGTAACCTCCTTGAATCCAACACCAAATCCAAGCAAAACGCGAACGATAAACAGCTGCCACCAGTTTTGGGTAAAGGCGGAGCCAATGGGGGCAAGCAGACAAAACACACCCGCAACAAACAGGCAGCCACGGCGGCCGATATAGTGGTTCACGGGATCAGTGAGCCAGGTGGAGAACCCAAACGCTCCCATGTAGGGGGCACTGGCGATCAGCCCGACCAGCCAGTTGTTTTTGTTATAGTCTGGGTTGGTCTTGTCGTCAATGGGAATCCCAAAAATGTTGGGCATAGTCAAGTTGGCGCCCGAGGAACCAGTCTGGTCCCATCCCTGGACGCAAGCACCAATTGAGCACAGCACGATCGTCAGGTACATTTGCAACGGCTGCGACCAGCGGTGCGTCTCCTCTCTGCGAAGCGCCACTCTGTCCTCCTCTGTCAGTTCGGGAATCTGCTCGTACTCGAGCGGGCGCTGGGCCAAGATAGCACCTTTGTGGAGGATGTCGCTCAGGTGGCCCATGTTGTGATCGGTGATGAACTTGTCGACGAGCTGGTTGAGCTCGTTACGCGAAAGGCCCTCCAAAGGGTTGTCAACGTTGCCTTTGCGCACGCCCTTCTCCACAATTGTCTGGATGCCGTTCTCATTGTCGACGTGCTGGAACTCGATATCATTGTCTGGGTTGTCTGTCTTTTTCGTGAACTTGTCGCCGCCAAAACTGGACGACGAGGAAATGCTCTCTGGCCCCGCCATGTTTTCACGCCAAAATTTCCCCGGGGGCGCCCCGGATATATGGAGAAATGCAAGGGGGGCTGCATCTGCATGCACGTACTGATGGCATGCATAGAAAAATCCGGGGAAGCGGAATTTCTTAAGCCCCAAAAAATTTTCTAGAGCGCAGGTAGAGCACATTCTCGCGGCAGTCCTCAACGTCCATTGTTGGTGGCTGATTTTTCCGTGGATGCATGCATAAAGTGGCGCTTCTGGTGCAGATACCCCGCATGGCGTAGCAAGCGAGTGGTTTCTGCACCCCCAGACGTCAAACTCTATAGGTCAACTATTCAAACTATGTGGGGCTGCCATGGCGTATCCAGAGCTGCTCTTTTAAACGGCGACAATCCTCGTGAAATTGCGGTTCACGTACTGGCCAAGCTGTACCTGCTTGCGATCCGGCTCAAACAGTACATAAGCATTTCGCAAAAAGGACGACCCCAACACGTTGTTTCCCATGGATTGCGAGTTGCTCACGAGCGTCAGGACGCGATAAGGCGACACTTTGAGGGTAAAGTAGCTCAGCGGCCAAAATAGGTCCTGCTCAGCGATGCTCACGGTGGTGTTGCCGAAAATAAACGACACATTGGCTGCATGCGTGTCGTGCATGGGGCATATGTACATCCCAAGGCTAGGGTTGAGCACGCACGACAGGCTCGACGCAACTTGAGCAACGAGGTCGTCAGGCAGGTAATTGAGCGAGGTACCGGTGTCGAGAACCACGTCCATTTTGCCGTGCGTGCTGTTTCCGTACTGCACCCCGTCCATCTCGACCGTGTAGCTCGAGTCGTCCTTGAGCGGCAGCGTGGTCAGGTAGTTGAACCTGCTCTCGTCCTTGCCACCGAACAGAATCGTGCCCGTCTCGGTACGCGCGTCGCCCAGGTAGACGCTGTAGGCCTTGCGAGCAATCACACCCTGGTCGACGAGTGCGGTCAAAAAGTGGTTGGTGTCGTTGAGTCCGGGGCTAAGGCCAAGAATACCAATAGTGGACTCTGGTATGTTTGTGGCCACGCCAAATTTTTGGTTCTGGACGGTCACGCCGCTCCCGGGGATGCTCAGCGTGTCCATGGCCCAGTACCCCTGGGCAAAGTCCTTGATGTAGCGCACGTAAAAGTCGCGCGAGAGAAATTTGAATGTGGAGCTCTTGGTCGGCTCGTAGCCGTCGGGCTTGATGACCTTGGCGGGCACCCACAGGTCGCTCGAGCCGGTGTCGAGCTGCACGAGAAACTGCTGGCCGGGGGTGCCTAGGGTGACGTTTGCACAAAAGTAGGTCCATTTGTTGAGGAGGCGCTCTACAAACGGAGCGGTGGTGGTCTTGTCGTCGAATATTGTAGCCAGGTTGATGGTCGGGTCTCTCATGGGGTTGGGCACCTCCACTACTTCTGTCTTGATAACTTGCGAGCCAAGGGCGCCGGCAAAAAGTGCAGTGTAAAGCATTCCTGTGGATGTATGTAGGCTGATGGCTATATATGTACTGGGGTTGCACCATGTGCTCTCAATTGGGCAAGTGGTGCGTCCGGTTGCAAGATGGGTGGAGCTCACAAAGGCTCGCATCGATATGGGCCTAAAGGTCCACAAGGCCACACGCTGCTAGCAAACCTGTGGGCAGCAAATGCGCGCTTGCATGCACATCGACGCAACTCGCTGCAACTCGCTGCACCCCACCAAAAGGTTTTTCCGGCAGGTGGAGTCGCGGGATCAGCAATTTTTGGGGCACGAAGCAAGCGAGCGAGTGTGCAAAAAACCAAGTTGCCATGACCTGCGCAATATCCCGGGCTTCTTTGTGCTTGCCCCTCCCCCCTAAGGCCTCCATAAGACCCCCTTATTCCCTGGTCCCCCAGGGCCCACAAGCCCCCCCTTGTAGACCCCTACGACAACCGTAACGCGCGCACAATGGAAGACAACCCCAATGTGGTGCTGTTTCGCGGGACAGGCGACGTCAAGATCGGCGACACCTTCAGGTACCAAATTGAGTACACGCCGCTGCCAGATATGACCCACAGCTCGATCTTTGTCTATGTCTACAACCTGGAGGTGAGCCCGCTGCGCGCGGCGTATCTGCAGGGGCCCTTTACGCTTTATGTGGACATGAGGCCCGAGCGCTACGACGACTTGAGGCATGTGCGCAGTCCTGCCGACCAGCCGCACTACAACCATAACCTCAAGGCCGGGCAGCATTTCAAGTGCGAGCTGCTGTTCAAGGGCGCCCACAAGCACGTATGGTACGTGGATGTTGTAGGCGAGCAGCTGTTTAACCGCAATGCGGTGGTCAAGCACCAGCTGGTGGTGGCCACCAGCAAGGTCGCCGCCCGGTCGAACGACGAGGTCAATTGCGACCCGCGGTGCGAGGCGTTCAAGGTCAATGTCAAAGACACCCAATTTCTGTGGATGGATCCCCCGCAGCGCCCCGACGAGCCGCTACACCTGGTGCTCCTCACGCACGGCCTCATGTCCAACGTCACGGCAGACATGCTCTATCTCAAGGAAGAAATCGACAAGCAGGCCCTCAAGGCCGGCGAGAACGTCATTTGCAAGGGTTATACCGGCAATGTGTGCCGCACCGAGAAGGGGGTCAAGTACCTGGGCAAGCGCGTTGCAGAGTGGATGATGAAAGAAATCATTCCCAGGTACAAGCCAGCCAAGCTCTCGCTGATTGCCCATTCTCTTGGTGGGCTCGTGCAGACCTATGCTCTGGGCTACATCCATGCCCAGGACCCGGAATTTTTCAAGGGCATCGAGCTGGTGAATTTCGTGTGCCTGGCTTCGCCGCTTTTGGGCATCAGCACCGAAAACCCCGGGCTGGTCAAGATGGTGCTTGATTTTGGGTTTGTCGGCAAGACCGGCCGCGATTTGGGGCTATCATGGCAGCTCGGCACTCGCAAGCCGCTGCTCAAGACCCTGCCCACTGGCCCAGCACATGAACTACTGATGCGGTTCCAAAACCGGACCCTGTATGCCAACGCCGTCAACGACGGGATTGTGCCGCTGCGCACTGCTTCATTGCTGTATCTTGACTGGCGGGCCATTGCCAAGGCCACTGCCGCACGGCGCGGCTCCAACGCAGCCCAATTCGAGGACAAGGACCACCCGGATAATGAGGTTGCCTCGCTCGACGGTTACGAGAACGAGCAGGTGCCCAAGTCAAAGCACAAGGAGCACCACTTCAAGGGCGGGTCCACGGGCTCCACTCACACCGTCAATTCCATCACCCACACCATGGACCAGGTGATCAACTGGCTCAACCCGTGGGCGCCGCCGCGCGTCTCCAAACACAAGCTGGCGCACTACCAAACCAAGAACCACTCGAGTGACTCTGAGGAGGACGAGTCCGAGGAGGACGAGAGCCGAGTGCAGCTGCCCAAAAAGACCAGTATTATCGAGAGCGGCATGGCGTTGATGATCGCGCCCCTCCCCAACCACGAGTTTATTGGCGACCCCTCCAACCGCGAGGATGTGATTTTCCACGACCGCATCTACGAGCCAGAGGACCTGCCCCCCAAGCGGCTTCGCAAAAGCACCATCTTCCACAGTCACGAGGACCCAAGGGAGATTGCCCGCAGCGAGGAGCGCATGGCCCGAGCCTGGCACAAGGACAAGAACTGGCGCAAGGTGCTGGTGCAGCTGCTGCCCGAGGCCCACAATAATGTTGTTGTGCGGCGCCGGTTCACCAACGCCTACGGGTGGCCGGTGGTGCACCATTTAGTGACGACGCACTTTCCCGAGCCCGCTCCGGAGATTCCGCAGTTCAAGAAGGAGCTGTCGCTGGAAAAGGAGCTGCGGGATATGGACCTGACGCCGACCCCTTCGCGGCCCCACGTTGAGACCGGCGTGGAGGTGGTGGACGCCGGCGAGGTGGACTTGTCAAAGTGCAAGCTCGACGAGGCCGCCCGCATCATCACCAACTCAGAGACAACCGAGTTTAGTGACGCTCACAAACCTGGGGTCCGCCGCTCGCCATCCTCGCGCTCGTCGTCGTCAAACAGCGACGTCGACGCGACGTGGTTCGACCCCAGCGTCTCCGACAGTGAGCAGTCGTCCTTCCACGACGTCAGGATGTAGCTTTATTTATTTAACTAATTGTCCACCGGCTCGCCGCGGTAGTCGACGAGGCCGGCCTGGTAAGGAATGGCGTTGGGGTCGTAGTCGTTGATGTTTGTCTGGTTCCATGTCCAGTAAAAGTCGACGTAGCGGGGGGCGTCGGGGTATTGGGGCTCGATGCACTTGGAAAAGTAGTCGTAGCCGTCGATGGCCGCGTCGACAAAGTCGTTAAAGTCGCTGAGCTTGCAGCTCTTGCCGGGGCCGCTCGAGCAGCCGGGGAGGGGGACAACGGCATCGTTGAGCACGACGCGGATGTAGATATTTTCCTGGCCGGTGCGGCGGCTGGCGGCAGAGCTGTTGCTGCTGCTGTGGGTGCCGTTGCGGGTGCTGTTGTAGCCATTGTGGGTACCATTATAGCCACTGTGGGTACCGTTGGAGCTAAGATTACCGTAAATCACGGGAATAGTCAAATTGGCACCCACGGGATAAGTGTAGTTGCCGGCATAGGTGGCCGAGTTGTTGAAGGTCGAGTTGTAGCCAAGGGTGGAGTTGTTGGTGCTGTTGAATGCCAGGGGGTATGGGTTGGCAAACTCGCTCTCCTGCCAGGCAAAGTCACTCAAGTACTCTGGGTCCTCGTAAATTAGGCGCTCAAACACAAGGTGAGCGCTCTGGGGTACAATGTCAGAGACGTCCCAGGGCAAGCCAAACGCAACCTGCGAGGGGTCAAACGTGCCGGATACATTGGCAAACCCAAGCAGCGTGACAATCGCCGTGATGTCGGTATCGTGGCCAAAGGTAAAAGCCAAAGGCAGGGTCTCCTCGGGGCCCTGATTCAACAGGGTGCGAGTGGCATTGAGATAGACAGACCCTCTGTACGGGGTAGCATTACCCTGGGGCCCGTAAAAGCAATAGTAGTAGGCCGACTCATAGTATTCAAACGCAACCCACTCCTCGCTCGAAAACACTGTGATCCAGGGCGAGTCTCCGCGGATATTAATCTCAAAGGCGGCGGAGGCCATGAGGTAGCGCACGTCGGTGCCAGTGAGGTTGAGGTTGTGGAAATGGTTGAGGCGCTTGGCGGCCTGCTCGAGCTCCTGAGGGATCCAGCCATTGTTGAAGTTGTCGAGATCGTCCTGGGAGGGCATCTCGCACTGGGTGGGGTTGTCGAATCCAGACTCGCAGTACCCCGTGGCAATTGTGTTTGCGCCTTGATCCTCGCCCTCGGGAACGATCTGGAGAGCCGCCAAGTCGGTGTAGTTGAAACCCAGGAACCCCTGGCCGAATTTGCGCGCAGTAGACACGACACGCTCGTAGCCGCTGGCAAAGATGGGAAGCACGGTTTCAGGGTTGTAGAGGTGGCCGTAGCGACGGCGGTAGTCGATACCGTTGGAGTACGCCCCGAGGGTTCCGGCGTAGGCGCCAAAGGTCGTCTCGACACCGTTCCAGCCAGACTCGTCGCTAGAGATTGGCGTCCACCAGTTGAGGAACTCGAGGATCCCTTCAAACCTCTCGTGGCCGTCCACAATAGACCGCCAGACATCGTGCTCGGGGCCGGCATCATAAGTGTCGGGGAAGCGCTCGCCGTGGCGGTGAAGCATGGCCACCTGGTCTACGCGGCAGCCAGTGGGGGTGTCACGATTAATACCCACGCCCCTGCGCTGCGAGTAGGGGCCCTCCCAGCCAGTGTACTTGAGGATATTATAATTGTCGTAAAAGTCCTGGGAATACGGCTTGGCCTTGCTGAGGAAGGGGTCTCTAGCGTCAACGCTAGACAAAAGGGCAAAGACGAGATTGCCGAGCATACAGCTATGGTTTACGCAGCAGGGTTTATATAGCCTGGGGCCGACTTGCATAGGTGCGCATGCCAATGTATATGCATGCAGGCGCAGCAAGCAACGGCGTAGTCTAATGGTCTACTAGTGAGGGCTGCCTAATAGGGCACAGCGGGGTGCATGTGCTCCGTCGGCCGGGTACTCGCTTCTACCTGGTATCCCATTTAGGGTGCATGCATATGCGGGCTCGCTTGCGTGGGGTTGGGGCTACGGGCACGGAACAAGCGTGCGGCGCGCAAAAGCCGTAAAAATAGCCCGGAAACAGAATTATTTACACAAGGCCACTCGTCTGCAGCGCTAGGATGTGCTATTCTGCGATTTATCATATAGCAATATGCACGCAAAGAGTCAGATCGGTCGGCGTCGATGTATACGAGATTGGACCATACCGGCGGCCGATTGAGATTGTTGCTTGATCGGAGTGTTGTGTGAGCATAGAGCGGGAAAAGAGCGAGAAGAACAGGGGGAAACAGAAATGACAGGAAAGGAACACACAAATGAAGTCCGAAATGAACCCAAAACCTAAATACAGTACCAACCAACCCCCAATCAAACAATAATTCATATCCTAACAAGCCCCAGCGCCTGAGGACCACCCTCACAACATCGACTAATCATGGGCAACACTTTCAGCTCACTGTTTGGCAGGCTGTGGAGCACAAACGTCGAGCACCGGATCCTGATTCTGGGGCTCGACGGCGCGGGCAAGACGACAATTCTCTACAAACTGCAGCTGGGCCAGGTGGTCTCGACGGTGGCCACCGTGGGGTTCAACGTCGAGACGCTAACCTACAAAAACCTCACATTCAATGTGTGGGATCTGGGAGGGCAGACGGCAATTAGGCCGTACTGGCGGTGCTACTACTCGGGGACCGCGGCGGTGATCTTTGTGGTCGACAGCTGCGACAGCGAGCGCCTCGAGGTGTGCGCGGCCGAGCTGCGGCAGATGCTCAACGAGGACGAGCTCAGAGAGAGTGCATTGCTTGTGTTTGCCAACAAGCAGGACCAGCCCGGGGCGCTGAGCGCGGCAAAGATCTCCGAGGCGCTGCAGCTGAGCGACCTCAAGGAGCGCAGCTGGACGATCGTGGCGTGCAGCGCGCTACGGGGCGATGGTCTCGACGAGGGCATGAACTGGCTGGTCGATGTAATTAATGAAGATAGCACCTAGGATATTTGCATGCATTGGGGGGGTCTGTGGGGCCTGTGGGGAGACTCCCAACCCTCACTCATCACATGCCTGTTGAATGGACGCCCGAGGCGGTTTACGCTGCAAAGTTTATCATCTTCAACCCTGTGTTTTGGAATATTGCGGCACAGCTCGAGTTTAGAACGGGCCTTCTCACCAAGCTGGCGCTGGGCAGCCCCCGGTTTGGCTGCTACCTGCTGGCAATCACCATTTTTAGTTTGGGCATCTTCCGCGACCTTGCGTACCACAAGGCGCTCGAGACGCAGCAATCGGCTGAATGGCTGCAATTCCCCGGCCACGTGCTTGTATCTGCCGGTCTGGTGGCCTATGGCAACGTCCTGGTGGTCACCTCCATGTGGCGGTTGGGGGTCACCGGCACGTACCTGGGCGACTACTTTGGCATTCTCATGGACGATATTGTTACCGGGTTCCCGTTCAACGTGGTGGCCAACCCCATGTACGTGGGCAGCACCCTGTCGTTTCTAGGCACCGGCCTGTACTATGGCAAGCCATTGGCGCTTGTTTTGAGCGGTCTGGTGTTTGTGATGTACCGCCTGGCGCTGATGTTTGAGGAGCCGTTCACTGCCAAGATCTATGCCCAGCGGGATGCTCTGAGAGCGGCCAGTGCAAAGTCGAGCGGCAAGGCCAGCTTCAAGAGGTGATGCCCTCTCTCTCTCTCTCCCCCCATTCAACACAAAATCTACCCTTCAACAGTATATAATTTAACGCGATGCAAGCTTCTCGAGCTCAAACTCAGATACACGCAGCTCGCTCTGCAGCTTGGACTTTGAGACCCAGCCGCGGCCGGGAACAAAAATGCGGCGATAGTCCTCACGCTTACCGTCGATGAGTCTGCTGAGCAGCTGCTGTCTGGAGGGTGGCTCAATGTCTGGCTGAGGAGCAGCGGTAGCGGAGGTGGAGGGGGCGGAAGTGGAGGGGGCGAAAGTAGAGCGAGCAGAGGTAGAGCGAGAGGGAGAGGGAGCGGACAGAGAGGCATAGGCAGCGGCGTAGGCGGCAGCAGAGGCAGAGATAGGGCCAGAGCCAGACGCACCGCCAGAAGTAGAGCTAGAGGTAGCACCGCCCGAACTGGAACCACTCGGGGGCGAAATGGGGCGAGGGATGGCCTTGCGCATGCCCTCGCACTCGAGAAGTAGCTCAGAAACTATCCGCTCCTTCTCGCCAAGCAGCTGCCGCTCCCACGTCTGGCACTGTTGCAACTGGGCAGTGAGCTCGCGGTAGCGCAGCTCGAGGCTGCGGGAGCTAGGGGCAGCAAGGTCCAATCCTGATGACGATGAAGCTTGCGACGAGGTCGCAGAAGTCCGTGTAGAGTGCGACGAGCCGTTGTCGCTGCCGCCCCACAACGGGGAGCGGAAGCTCGAGCTGTCCTGCTTTGCACTAGTCCACCAAGCTTCGTAGAGAGCCATGCAAAAAAAAGAGGGGCGCTATTATTTCCTATATACGGCAGGCAGCACGACCGAAAACGATCACGCAGCCCAATTAGGCCAGGTCGTCTGCCAGAAACAGCATTGAATCTTCCAACAGAGATTGCAGGGTCTCACGGCCGCTGTCGAGCAGATCCGAGACGAATTGAGCGATATGGGGCATTTGGAAAGTGGCGAGCGTGTTGGGGATCAAAAAATTAATGCGCGTCCCACGTGCATGATCTTGCAGGTGCAGCACGTGCTGCCGGCCACTAATCATCTTCCGCAACAGATTCAGGATGCTACCGACCCATTTTGACAAGGAGGTGAAGCTGGCGATCATTGGCGGCACCGGTCTGTACAAGATCGACTCGATCAAGCCTGTGGCAGAGCTGACCGTCGACACGCCCTGGGGCAAGCCCAGCGGCCCCATCACGATTGCAGAGACCGAGGCCGGCAACCACGTTGCGTTTTTGAGTCGGCACGGCGCCAACCACCAGCACAGCCCTTCGACGGTGCCCGCGCAGGCCAACATTGCCGCGCTCAAGAGCATTGGCGTCGAGGCGATTGTGGCCTTTTCCGCGGTTGGCTCGCTGCAGCCCGAGATCCGGCCGCGCGACTTTGTTGTGCCGAGCCAGATCATTGACCGCACAAAGGGGGTCCGCCCCAGCAGCTTTTACGGGGCGGGCTTTGTCGGGCACACCGGGTTTGGCGAGCCATTTGATGTGGAGCTGCGCAGCCGCCTGCAAGAGCTGCTCGACGCGCCCGAGGGCAAGCTCGACGGCGAGTACGAGGGCCAGCCCTCGACCTGGCACTTTCCCACCAAGGACGACCTCACGGTGATTTGCATGGAGGGACCCGCGTTCAGCACCCGCGCAGAGTCGCGCATGTACCGCTCGTTTGGCGGCAGCGTCATCAATATGAGCGTGATCCCCGAGGCAAAGCTCGCCAAGGAGGCCGAGATCGCGTACCAGATGATCTGCATGTCCACCGACTATGACGCCTGGCGCGAGGGCGAGGACGCGGTCACCGTCGAGACGGTCATTGCAAACCTGTCCAACAACGGCGCCAACGCGCTGCGGGTGTGCCAGCGGGTGATTGACCCGCTCGTCAAGGACCTCGACAACAAAAGGTTCCAGAGCCTCAAGGGCAGCATGAAGTTCAGCGTGAGCACCGCCCCCGCCGGCCGCTCGCCTGAGATGCTCGCCAAGCTCGAGTTCCTGCACCCGGGCTACTACTCGTGAGGGTGCGCTAGCGCTATAAATAAATAAATATACTCAGATGAGGGCGAGCTCCAGCTCGAGCTCCTCCATGACCATCTGCTTGTCGAACGAGAGAAACTCCTCCATTGACATGGGAAGGAGCGTGTCTTTTTTGTGTTTTTTGTGAGAATGGGCGTCAGGTTCGGGCTGTTTGCGTTTGGGGGTTGGTTGGCTGGGCTCAAGTTCGTTTGGCTCAAGTTCGCTTGGCTCGCTCCCACTCTCGCTCTCATGAGGCTGCGCATAGTGATAAATGTACCGCTTGGGCATACCATCCGAAGAGTGCCGCACAATGGGGAATTTCTCCAGCTCAGCAGGGGTCCCACCCTGCGGGTGGAACCGTTCAAGGAAGCTGCTTATTAAACGGTTCAGCTTGATGGGGGTGATGTGGACCTCCTTGTCCATCCCAGACAGCCGCTGCACCAGCTCGCGCGCGGCGAGGCCCTCGGGGGCACACTCGCGCAGCGCCTCAAAGCACAGCCGCGTCGCCTTGTCGTAATCATCGGGCCCAGCAATGCCCCTGCCCATAGCCAGGTCTAGGTTGGCGCTGGATGTCTCCACTTGCATTTCAATTGGACCCACCGCCAGGGCGCGCGGCCGCTTATAAGGTTCATGCACGCGAAAGCGTCCCGACATATTTGTTAGTCATGCATTCTGTATGCACCGTTGTCTGCATGGCATGAGAACAATGCAGCGTGGTGCGGGCGGTGCGTCTGGCCCGCGTCTTGCGCGCGTCCCGCAATTTGGAGGGGGCAGGGGCCCGATGTCGCGAATCTCAATGTCGCATCACTTTTGCGTATGAGGCGCCGCTCGCATTATTTTTGGGCGCCAAGCTCGCTAAATATTTCCTTCTGCAGCGGCCCGCTAAATCGGTGTACGTGGAACGTTACACCTACGTCATGTGTAGTTTGCGCGCTGTGGGCGGCCCGAATATTCAGCGCCAGGAAAGAATGAGCTAGATCCAGGTCCACGCGCTTGTTTTTAATTCGGCCAGTTTTCGCGCACACCAGAGCAGGCATGCGTAGCCATGCGTGGCGCGCCGTGGCGCGCGCCCCGAGGTTTGGGTAAAATTACCACCTGTGCATATCAGGGTTGGGGCATAGAGTGTAGGAATTCTGCATGAATATGCAGCTGCACTGGTTGGCGATCATTTCCGCCCACAAAAAAATTCGGTTTGGGGCACAAATTGGCCGGCCGAAAACAATTGCGGCTGCTGCGCGGGGCCCTTTTTTTAATTGCGCGTAGCGCGTTGAAATGCTCAGCAACCAACGTTTTTCCCCTCACCCATGATCAGCGTTTAGACCCCAACCCTGGAAATTTCCTTGCTGACGCACAGATTAGACACCCACAAAGTACGTCAGAATGCAGGGCAGGTGCGCCGCTAACAGGGCAGGTGCGGTAAAAGGTATTATTTCGTGCGCGATGCGGCCGCGCACTCGGCCGCATGCTCCAGAAATCGCAAGCCCCACAAACCTCATTCGCCAGACCTAAATC
Source organism: Wickerhamiella parazyma (assembly GCA_030562575.1). Lineage (NCBI taxonomy): Eukaryota > Fungi > Ascomycota > Dipodascomycetes > Dipodascales > Trichomonascaceae > Wickerhamiella > Wickerhamiella parazyma. Next base: position 78,051 of record JAKTZS010000006.1, read on the forward strand.
TCGCCCTAGCCCTGACGCGGCCACCCCTGATTCACAGGTAGATGCGCAACAGGGTTGAGCGGCGGCGCCTCCTCTATCAATCTTATTTGGCGCCTACGGCCGGCACGACGCGTCCAAGTCACTTGCGGGCTTAGCTGAGCGTGCATTGTGCATAAGCTGCAGGGGAGAAGGCAGAGCAAGCGGCAGCGCAAGCGGCGCGCAGGCGTCAAAATTTCGGGCCAGTTGAGCCGACCCGAGCGAGCGTGATGAGCTGCAAACCGGGGGTATAGTGCGAACAAAGCACGGGTAGAGCACGGGTAGAGGCCTATTTTTTTGGCATTGTCCAAATCGAGCAGGCCTGCAGCCGCCTTGAGTGTCAGTGGCAGGCAGCTCTGGGGGTGCCACTCTGTCTGGCCCGAATCTTGAGCTCTTGATCTTGGTGAGATCTTGATCCAGTTGGCTAGTCGCTCACCCACACGTGACAGTCGCTCTCACGGCCTAAGTCATCCTGCACTGTCGACGACAACTACCAAAATAAATAGGGCACCCTCGCACATGGGGCACCCGCACACCCCCCCTTAGCCCAGCTCACGGCTCCCTGCTCACGACCATCACCTCCATCTTCCCCTCTGTCAGCACTCATGACGGCGGATCCGCTGGCGAGCTTTGAGCAAATCGATGAGTGCACGTACCAAAGCAAGTCCGTGGGCGCGTCCCGCCAGGCAGAGATGATGAGCTGCGACTGCGCCGCGTCGTATCCCGAGGGCGCGCTCTGCACGGACCAGTCGCACTGCATCAACCGCCTCACCTCAATAGAGTGCTACGGCGACACAAAGTGCCGCGAGCGGTGCTCCAACCACCGCTTTCAAAACAAGGAGTTTGCCGCGCTCAGCGTGTTTGACGCTGGCGCCAAGGGGTGGGGCGTCAAGTGCGACACCGCGCTCGAAGAGAACCAGTTTGTGTACGAGTACGTGGGCGAAGTGATTGACAAGGCCAAGTTTGAGCGCCGCAAGCTGCAGTACGACAAGGAGGGGCTCGAGCACTTTTACTTTATGATGCTCCAAAAGGACGAGTACATTGACGCGACAAGGCGCGGCTCTGTGGCGCGCTTCCTCAACCACAGCTGCAACCCAAACTGCACGGTGTATAAGTGGGTCGTGGGCCCCAAGCTGAGGATGGGCATCTTCACCATCAAGCCCGTGGCCGCCAACGAGGAGCTCACGTTTGACTACAACGCCGAGCGGTTCGGCGACAACGTGCAAGAGTGTTTGTGCGGCGAGGCCAACTGCCGCGGCGTTCTCAACGGCAAGTACGACGTGCTCGACCTGATTCCCCGCAGCGTGTGGCCGATTGTTGGCCTCGACTCCAAGCTGCTCGAGGAGCTGCGCGAGGTGGTCAAGAAGGACAAGCAACTGAAAAAGAAAAAGGAGCTGGATGCAGAAGTCTTGAACTTGATCCCCGCCACCCCTCTGGAGCTGGACCAGGTGCAGGCCGCAGTGACGTTCCTGATGCAGCCCCAGGAGTACTTTATTGTGTTCAAGGTTGTTGAGCGCATCGCCAGCACCCTGGACCGCGCGGTGCAGACTGCTTTGGTCAAGATGCACGGCTATGAGATCTGCGGCGGCCTGCTCAGCCGCTACGACCAGCCCGAGATGGTGGTTATGCTGCTTGGCATTCTTGAGGGATGGCCGCGGCTCACCCGCAACAAGATCTCCTCCAGTCGCATCGAGGAGGTGGTGGGCAAGCTGGCCGGCTCGGGCAACAGCGATGTTTCGTCGCGGGCCAAGGCGCTGCTTGCAGTGTGGAGCGAGCTGGAGATGGCGTACCGGATTCCGCGCAAGAAGGTTGAGGGTGGGCGTAGGACTGAGGGAGAAGGCGAAGTTGACGGCGAAGGCGAAGGCCAAGGCCAAGGCGAAGGTGAGGACGAGCCCGAGGGTGAGAGGGCAGCTCCGCCCCAACCCAAAGGTCCATCTATCCCCAAAAAGCCCATCAAACTGCCACCGGGTTGGGAGTTCAACTACTCTGAAGGCGAAATCTACTATTACAACCGCGAGCTCAACGTCACTCAATGGGAAATGCCGCAAGCCCCTAAAGACGCCGAGCGCGAGGAGCGCCGCAAGCGGGAGCGCGATGAGAAACGCCGTGAGGAGGAACGCAAAGAGGCCGAGTTGCAGCGGCTCGAGCGCGAGCAGGCGGCGTCCGACCTCCAGCGTATCATCGACGCCGCCCAGCGGGCGAGCGAGACACCCGAGCCCAAGGAAGCAAAGCCCAACCCCAACCCCAACCCCAAGCGCACGCTCAGCCGCGAGGAGCAGCTCGAGCGCAAGTTCACCCGCGTGCTGGCCGCCTACGTCCCCAAGCAGGTGTTTAAATACAACGACCGCCTCGACCACGACCGGTGCAAAAGGTACGCGCGCGAGATCACAAAGCTACTGGTGGACAAGGAAATCCGCAAGGGCTCAGAGGAGCTCGACCTGAGCGACTCGAAACAGAAAAAGATCAAAGGGTTCATCTCTGAGTATATCAAAAAAGTGCTCCAGCACCGCAAGGAGGAGCCGGCGCATAAAAGAGTAAAAACTGTGTAATATTTATTGGCATTGCCGAGATGGGAGCATCTGCTTGAAGCACCTCTTCAGCACCAAACCTTGAGCGAGCACCGTACGCTCACTCATCATGGAACAGGTGCTCGAGCTGGTAAAGGCGCTATACGACCCGTCGAGCTCGCCCCAGGCTATCCAGGGGGCTCAGGACCAGCTGCTCACCCTCCAAAAGGGCCCCCACGGCTGGGAGCTCGCCGCAATGCTCTACGGCCAATCCGACACAAACTGCCAATTCCTCGGGGCGCTCACCTACTCGATAAAAATCAGCGACAACAAGCACGAAATGCCCCCCAATCTAAGGCACACTTTGCTGTCCGATCTGCACACGGCCCTCGCCAACGGCTACCGGCCGCTCGTCGTGCGGAAGTTGTTCTCGACAATCATCAACCTGTACATGCGCACGTTCCAGTACTGGGACTCGTTTGTTGTTGATATCCACTCTGTTCTCGGCGCCCATCTCGAGCTCGAGCTGGCCTTTTTCGAGGAGCTGGTGGTTGTCTACAACAAGGACTACCTCGGGGTCGCCGCCATCAAGGCCCAGCTCGAGCAAATGCTCTCCTCAATTCTGCAGCTTCTCGCGCTGGGCCTGCAGCAGCACCCGCTGGTTGCGCTCGCTGCCTTCAACGGCTGGAGCATGATCTTTAGCTCAGAGCTCGAGCCGCTGCTCGGCCAGGTGGTGGGCCTGCTCAATTCCCCCGACGAGGAGACGTTTGAGAAATGCTGCCAGGTCCTGAGCGACCTCTATATTGCTCACTCACGCGCATGGCCCAAACCCGACAAGAACGCACTGATCCAAACGATCCTCAACCGGAGCCAGCCGTTTGATCCAGATCTCAGCGAGTCGCTCGGTCGCCTGGCCCTAGCAGTGTGCAGCCAGGACCTCCTCAGGGGGGTCGGCGCCGACTCGCTCCTTGCCTACATCCAGCAGCTCACAGGCATCGACATTGCCATTTACGACGACCCCATGGCGTCTGAGGTGCTCGAGTTTTGGAACACAGTGGCCGAGGATATCATCGCAGAGGGCATGGACACCCAGTACAACTCGATCCTGCTCGACGTGGTCCAAAGATATTGGGAACGAATTCAGCTCGTGCCAAACCTCAACGCCGCCGACTGGGAGGCGCTACACTCGTTCCGGCGCGACTTTGCCGACTTTATCGAGCTCGTTTATCCTCTCCTGGGCCGCAGGCTGTTTGAAATCTTTGTGCAAATCATCCTCGCGAGCGTGGCCAGCCGCGATCCACAGCAGTACAACTGGGTCGAGCTCGAGGCCTCGATGTGCTGCCTCAATGCGCTGGCAGAGTTTGTCAAGCAAGACACAGAGGAGGCCAGCGCGATCGAGTCGGTGTTTAGCAGCCACCTGTGGAGCGATCTCTCGCAGTGCCCCATCCTACGCGTGCGTCACACTGCAATCAGTGTGATTGGCTCGTACGACGGCTTCTTTGTGCAGCCCGCAGGACGAAAAAATATGCCCGTCGTCCTCACCTATTTATTCCAGAGCTTGTCCCAGCACTCACTCCAGCTGATCAGCTCGCGCAGCATTCAAAAGCTGTGCTCCGCCTGCCGCCAGAGCCTCGGCCCCGAGTGCTTCAATTTCCTCAATGTCTATGAGCCTCTACGGTTCAAGCTCTTGCCCGAGGCCCACCAGCGTACTGTCTCTGCCATAGCCTATGTGGTGCAAGCGCTGGACTTGGAGCAACAAGCCGAGCCGCTGTGGAGGCTCCTAGTTTTAACTGAGACAAGCGAGCAGGAACCCATCTACCTGGTCAAGTGCATCAGCGGCATCGGCAAGGCACTTCAACTGCCAAGCGACAACTTTGATCAGGCAACCAAGGAACGCGCCACGGCATTTTGGGACTCTGACCCGCACGGGATTCGGGAAAATATCCTCCAGGTCGTCAACCAAGCCTTCAACATGTCCCCCGATGTGTTTGAGGAGCTTTGCCATGTCTTCAAGGCCGGCCTGCGCGAGCAGGTGCCCACCGCGTTCTCGCTCGGAGCAGACACAACCCTCGACTTTTTGGCCGCCAAAAAGGCGCAAAACACTTTTGCGGATTTGCCGGCCATTCTCGATCTCGCGTCTTTTCTTTTAAGCACCCGCGCCGCAGCAAACGAGCTGAGCCCGTCGATTATGGGACGTGCGGTCGCCCTCGTCTCGATGGATTCGATCGCCCCTAGTATTCAGCTCTTGACAATGGCGCTCAGCAAAGCCCCCAGCATTTTTCTCGAGCTACCAAACGCCGCAGACTATGTGGGTCTAGCTCTCAACAGCGTCGACAGCAGCGATCGCTTTGTTTTAAAGCAAGCTTCCGACTTTTGGGTCACACTGCTCAAGGAGCCGCTCTGCAAACAGATGGTGGCCGACCTGGGCTTGGACCTTGTCAACAAGGTCGCACGGCAAATCTGTGGCGAGGCCGAGCGCAGCGAGGTGGTGTACTTTAGCGAGATTCTGCGCAAGCTCATTGAAAATCACATGCGTTTGAGCGCGCAGCTGCTCAAAAGGGCGTTTCTGGACGATCCACAACCGCGCAACCTCAAAAAGCAAGACGAGAAAACCAGGTCCACCTTTGTGTCGCAGCTGCAATTGCTGAGAGGCAGCACCCAAACGCGCCAAGTGGTTAGCAAATTCTGGCTCTTTTGCCGAGGGCTCCCCGAGTACTAATGTGGGTCCACGGGCTATGGCTCTGAGAACGCTGAGAACTAGTTTTATAATTAATATGGTACTATGCGGAGGGTGCTCTAGGCTTGCGCACGGTGCGCACGGTGCGGGTGACAGCTTCTGGTGAGACTGACCTACCTGCGCTTTTTGTCTGAGGGTAGATGGGGATACCCCACTCTTTGAGGATCTCAGCCTTTGCGAGACGTGGAGAAGAGTTTGTTGCTGCATAAAATGAATTCATTGCGTAGCCAGAGAAATTCCAGGATGTTTTATATAGGAGTGTGGGGCATGTGCATCTATCGCGCATTGCCGGCATGAGGGGCGGGGATCTCCTCGAGCAAGTTGCGCAAGCCTGGGCATGTCTATTAGGTTTACATGACTGTCATTCAGTTTTTGGAGGTAAATTTTAGGCTAATCGGCAAGGCCCGAGCACCTACTCGAGCGTCTTGGGACTGTTGCTCTTGGCATCACCCTCTCTCGCAATGTGAAATTTTAATAGACAGCCCAATTCTTGACGTTTGGTCAGGCTATGGCTCTAGATCTTGCCTTGATCAGCGTTTCATGATCTCTACACGACTATTCATATCTATAGTTGTAAAGGTTGTGTCTGCTAGTGAGCATATAATCTATTAAAGGTCAATATTGGCTGGAAGCCGATAGCATGCACGCTCACAGCCTGGTCAAGGCAACGTCCCAGCCTGGAGCTGCACAGCATGTGTTGTCCGATAGTCCAGGACCTGCGCCTCGCGCAAAGGTACCTCTAGAGTGCAGAGGCCACTGAGGTGTTGAGCTGATGCGAGATACACTTTGTGGACAAAATCAAGAGTTAACAGTGTAAGTACCCGGGTGGGCGCAGCGTCACCACGACATCAGTCCTGAGGTCAAATAACACCCTTGCCTTCACTAATGGACTGATGACCCATTCATCGTTTGCGCGGACTTGACATTTGGAGCCGCGAAAGCGACTCCCTTTACTATAGTCTATATGAGGATCTATCCTCCCTACCTGGCGACCGACCCAACGTGCCTCTTGTCAGCTATGGAAAAGTGCAGGTTCAAGGTGCCAGAAAAAACCTGCGAGCACGCGTGCCATATCCTGCCGTGCCGCGTGGAATACAGAGGTCCTGCCGAAAAAAACATGCAGGTCCAACACACCGATGGCGTCTACCACACAACGTTCCGCGGCAGGCCTCTACAGGGCCACCAGGTGGACCTCAAGGGCTACCGCATTCTCCAGTTGGAGCCCCAACGGGACGCCGATTCTACTTGGCAAAAAAGTTCCCAGCTACTGGAAAAGTACATAATCTACGACCACGGTCGCGACGCCGCTCAGAGCGACCCCTGGGGCGACCGGCTAGGCCATGTTTTAGAGATGGCAAACTCGGTGCTCTAGTTAGTATCAGACAGAAAAATAAGGTAGCTTGGGTTTTTCCACACCGACAGAAAGTCTCGAGCCAAATGCACTCTTGTCATCATTAAACTTACATTTTGTCCGTGAGGAAAAGAAAAAAGAGGCGGCCAGGCGCGTATATATAGCTGAGGTCACGTGAGTTTTTTTTCTCGCTACGCCGTTGTTGTCGTAGAAACGCTACTCCTTTTCAAACGAGACCTTTTCGACCTTGACCTGGTCGTTGATAATGCTGTAAATGTACACGACGCAGGTCTTGCCCTTGACATCGAGCAAAACAAAGCTCGGGACGACCTCGCCCGGGGTGTCGGCAGGGACGCCTGTGCACGAGCCGGGGTTGACAAAAAACTTGTTGTCAATCTCGTAGGTCTCGAGCTTGTGCGAGCCGCCCCACAGCAGCACGTCCACGTCGAGCTGGCGGGCCATGATGAGCAGGGCGTCGGGGTCGTTATTTGGGATCACGCTGAACCCGGCAACGAGGCCAATTCGCAGCTGGCCCTGTGTGATGACCTTTGTGAGGGGCAGCGGAGCCAGATCGAACTCGCCCTTGATGGCGTGCAGCTCGGGGGTGATTTTCCGGAGCCTCTCGAGCGTCTTGGAGTCCGAGACGTTGCCCAGCGTGATGATCTGGTTGATCCGCCCCGGAATCAGCAGCTGGTGCAGCTTGGGGTGCAGGTGTGTGGCCCTGTCGGGGATGTGAGCATCGGCCAGCGCGAGGATCAACATGACAAACTTTGGGGGTGCAAAACGATCGCTAGCTAAATAAATACAGCAGTTGAATATCTGTAAACGGGTTGAAACGTAGTAGAATATCCTTTAGTAGGGGAGGGGGAAGCTAGAGGCCCAGCCGGCGATCTCCTCCTTGATGGCCTTGAGGGTGCCGTCGGCGTCCTGGGTGGCAGCGGCCTTGAAGTCCTTGAGCTTGTTGGCCTCGGCGGGCAGGGAAGCCTGCAGCTTGAGGGAGTAGTTGACGGTGGTGTCAATGTACTGGGCGATGCGGGCAAAGTCCTCCTCGCCAAGACCACGCGAGGTCATGGCGGGGGCACCGATACGGATACCGCCGGGCACGAGGGCGCTCTTGTCACCGGGGACAGAGTTCTTGTTGACAGCGATGTTGATGAGCTCGCAGACGTGCTCGATGCGGGCACCGTCGACGCCCTTCTCGTTTTTGAGGCTCACCAAGACCATGTGCGAGTCGGTGCCGTCAGAGACAAGGCGGTAGCCGAGCTCCTTGAACTTGTTCTCGAGGGCCTTGGCGTTCTTGAGCACCTGCAGCTGGTACTCCTTGAACTCCTTGGTGTGGACCTGCTTGAGGGCGACAGCAAGGGCGGTGATGGTCTGGTTGTGGGGACCGCCCTGGTGGCCGGGGAACACGCTAAAGTTGATCTTGTCCTCGAGGTCGTAGAGGATCTCCTTGCCGTTCTTGCCGACGGAGCGCACGCCACGGCGGAAAAAGATCATGGCACCACGGGGACCACGCAGCGACTTGTGGGTGGTGGTGGTGACAATGTCGGCCCACTCAAAGGGGGAGGGGATGACGCCAGAGGCGACCAGGCCCGAGATGTGGGCCATGTCCACCATCAGGTAGGCGCCAACCTTGTCGGCGATCTCGCGGAAGCGCTTGTAGTCAATCAAGCGGCAGTAGGCAGAGGTACCAGCGACGAGCACGCGGGGACGGAAGAGCACGGCGGTCTTCTCGAGCATGTCGTAGTCAATAAGGCCGGTCTCGAGGTCGACGCGGTAGGGCATCGACTCAAAGTAGGTCGAGACGGCGGAGATCTTGCGAGCGTCGGTCTGGTAGCCGTGGCTCAGGTGACCACCGTGGGGCAGATCGAGGCCCATGAGGCGACCGTGAGGAGGCATGATGGCCTGGTACACCTGCAGGTTGGCGGGGGAGCCGCTCAAAGTCTGCACGTTGACGCCCCACTTGTCGGCAGTGACACCAAACGCCTCGAGGGCACGGTTCTGGCAGAGGATCTCGATGCGGTCAATGTGCTGGTTACCACCGTAGTAGCGAGCACCAGGGTAGCCCTCGGAGTACTTGTTGCACATGGGGGTACCAACGGCATCGATCACGGCCTTGGAGGTGAAGTTCTCCGAGGCGATGAGGACGATGGACTCGCGTTGACGCTGGACCTCGTCCTTGATGATGGACTCGACCTCGGGGTCGTACTGAGCCAGAGACTCGTGCATGAGCTCCTTGTGGGATTCAGAGAGGGTGTAGTGAGACATTTTCAATTTCTTTGGAGGTTGAATCGTAAAGTGAAAATTTCCAGGGTGGTGCAGGGGGGTGTTAGTTTTTGCCGCTTTTAAGGGGGCGATAGGGCAGGCAATAACGAGTATAGATGTATTTTTAAAACTATTGTTGAGGGTAGATACGGTGCCCATGCAGGCGATCTGGGTGGGTGCAAATGGGTATCAGTCATACCTCCAAGGAGCTTTGAGCAGCAAGAGCAGAGCTTCAGCGCCAGACTACCTCCAGCCCAACTTTATCCCTTTGTCGCCACAATTAATCCAATCTCAACCAGACTCGCGCGCTCGGGCACACGCTTGGGCGGCTACTGCCGCGTCACGTGCCCATTTATTAATACCCGCTTCCCCACCAAGTCACCCACCTACTCTACAATGCCCGAACAAAGCCAGCAGTCCAAACACTTGTTGACCATGATTCCCGGTCCGATCGAATTCGACGACGCCGTGCTGGATGCCATGTCGCACCCCAGCGTCGCGCACACCGCCGCCCCTTTCGTCGAGACGTTCAGCAAGACCCTGAAGCAATTGCGCCAGCTGTTTTTCGCGCACGACGCCGAGGCGCAGCCGTTTGTGATTGCCGGCGGCGGCATGCTCGGCTGGGACCTGAGTGCCTCCAACTTTATCCAAAAGGACGAGAAGGTGCTTGTGCTCTCGACCGGGTTCTTTAGCGACTCGTGGGCCAAGGCCTTTGAGGTTTACGGCGCCGATGTCACCGTGGTCAAGGCCGAGGTCGGCGAGGTGACCCCCGAGGGCTCCATCAGGGCGGCCCTCGAGGCCAACAAGTTCAAGGCCATCACCATCACCCAGGTCGACACCTCGACCGCCGTGCTGCAGGACGTCAAGGCGATCGCTGCGCTGGTCAAGGAGGTCTCGCCCGAGACCTTGATCTTTGTTGACGGTGTGTGCTCGATCGGCGTTGAGGAGTTCAAGTTTGACGAGTGGGGAATCGACTATGTGCTGACCGCTCCTCAAAAGGCGATCGGCGCGCCGTCTGGCCTGTCGATCAGCGTCGCGTCCAAGCGCGCGCTCGCCGTCCTCGCCAAGGAGGCCCCCGTGGGCTACTACACCGACCTGCGCAAGTGGCTTCCGGTGATGCAGGCGTACGAGTCGGGCAAGCCCGCGTACTTTAGCACCCCGGCCATCCAAAACATCTACGCGCTGCACGAGTCGCTGACGCTGATTGCCTCGAGCGAGAGCGCCATTGCCGAGCGCGTCAAGACCCACGCCGCCGCCAGCAACAAGTTCAAGGACGCCCTAGAGGCCGCGGGCGTCAAGCTGCTGGCCAAGCGCCGCGAGATCGCCGCCCACGGCCTCACCGCCGCGTACCTTCCCGAGGGCATCGAGCTGCCCCAGCTCACAAAGTACATGCTCGACCGCAACTATGTGATTGCTGGCGGTATTCTTCCGGGCATTGCCACCTCGTACTTTCGCGTGGGCCACATGGGCGTCTCTGTGACCAAGTATGGCCACGTTGACCAGGTCACCTCGCTTCTTCCCCAGGCTATCAAGGAGCTCAAGTGAGCTTTAAAAACATAAAAATAAATTAACAATATTTGGACTGCAGCTGGTCAAGAAAACTGTTGCCCTGCTGCCGCGCCTTGATGAGCGCCGCCAGGTCGCCGTCGGTCTCGGTGGTCATGCCGATCTTGTTGCGCACCTTGGCCGCCGACTTGGCCTCCTTGGCACTCGCGCGCTTGCGCTTGTCGGTCATTTTCTTGGAAGTGCTCTTTGCAAATGCCTTGTACGGCTTGAGCTCGCCGTCCTTGATCGCCTGCTCAATCACCCCCCGGATGCGGTCCTCGTCCTGCTGCTCGGTGTGGAGCACGCGCTGCATGATCTCGCCAAAGTCGCCCTTGTATTCCTTGTAGAACCGCAGCGTGTCCTCGCGCTCCTCGGCCTCGCGGTACACCCGCTTGTCCTCCTCGATCATCTCCGGGGTGATGTCAATGTCGCGGAACTTGGCGTACGCCGACCGCACCGCCTCGTCGAGATCGTCCTGCAGGCCGTGCTTGTCGTAGCGGGCGCGTCGCTCAGCGTCCCCGAGCACCGAGAACGCGAACGCGATCTTGTGGAACTCGGTCGCGTCGCCGCCCTTGTCGGGGTGCGACCGCAGCGCGCACCGGCGGTACGCCCGCTTGACTTCCTCCGCAGTGCTTTCCTTGTCCACCTTGAGCACCGCATACAGGTCCAACTCGCGAAACTCGTCCGGAATCTCACTCATTATGGAAGCAGTGTCAACGTGGAGCCCGCAGCCAAGTACCGCGCGCGCGAGGCGGTCGCCGCTGAGCTACGACAGCAAGAACGACCGAATTGCCTACGCCGCGGGCAAGCTCGCGATCCTGCGCTCCGTCGAGGACCCCAACGCGGCCATCATCTACCGCGAGCACACAAAGCCCGTGAGCGCCGTCAAGGTGTCGCCGTCCGGGTTCTACGCCGCCTCGGCAGACCCCAGTGGCCAGGTCTATGTGTGGAGCACCGAGGGCGACCTCGTGACCAAGGGCCCGTTCGGCGCCGTGCAGCAACCGGCGGACCTGGCCTGGGACTTTGAGTCCAAGCGCCTCATTGTGGTTGGCGAGGGGAAGGAGCAGTTTGGCGTCGCCATCACCGCCGACTCGGGCAATACCGTCGGCGAGATCTCTGGCCACGCCGCCCCCATCAACGCCGTGGCTATCCGGCCCAAGCGCCCGTTCAGGGCCGTCACGGTGGACGACAGCTCCAAGGTGTGCTTTTTCACTGGCGTCCCGTTCAAGTTTTCCAAGTTTTGCAACGGCCACACAAACAGCGTCTCGGACGTCAAGTACAACGCCGACGGCAGCAAGTTCGTCACGGTTGGTATGGACAAAAAGATTGGTTTGTGGGACGGAGAGACCGGCGACCTCATTGAATGGCTGCCCACAAAGCACACTGGCGGCATTCTCGCCGTGGACTGGCTCGGCGATGAGCTGGTGACTGCGTCCACCGACAAGTCGATCCAGATCGGAGACGACGTGTACCAGCTGGAAAACAAAATCGAAAACCAGCAGGTGGGCGTGGTTGTTGCCGGCAAGTATGTTATTTCCCTGGGGTTGGATGGTACCCTCTACTACTGGGTGCGCGGCGAGCCCAGCCCCGTGCGGGTTGTCCGCGGCCACCAAAAGGGTGTCAATGCAGTTGCGGTGGGCGCCTCCTCTTCCTCTTCAGAAATTTACACAGCGTCCATCGAGGGCAACATCCTCAAGTGGACCGACGGCGCGGCAGAGTCCATTGCCGCCCATTCTGCACCCGTGGTTTCTCTTGGCACCGAGGGCGAGCTGTGGTCGGCTGGCTGGGATAAAAAACTGGTGGGCAAGCGCAGCGCCGAGCTCGAGGCTCAGCCCATCAAGGTCGCCGTTTTGGGCGAGCACTTTTTGTCTATTTCAGAGAACCTGCTGCAGCTCGACGCCAAGACAGTCGAGATCCCCCGCTCCCAATCGGGCGATCTCAGCGCGCAGTACGCTGCCGTGGGCAGCGGGGCCAGCGCCAGCCTCTACGACCTGGACCTCAAGCGGGTGCACACGTTTGATGCGCTGCGCAGCGACATCTCCGCGGTCCAGTTCTCGCCGGACGGCTCGCTGTTGGCAGTGGGCGACAACTCGGGCAAGATCATTGTGTACAATGTCGCCGAAAGAAGCGTGGTCACCACGCGCTGGGCGTTCCACAACACCACCGTCAAGAGCATCGCCTGGCACCCAAGCGGCAAGTACGCGGCCACCGGCGGCGCAGACTCGCACATTTACGTGTACAGCGTCGGCCGGCCCGCGCGCAACATCAAGTTTTTGGACGCCCACAAGGACAGCGTCAACAGCGTCGCCTGGGACGGCGAGCGGCTCGTGTCTGGCGGCGTCGACGGCTGCGTCAAGACATGGAAGGTGGACCTGAGCCCGCTGGAGTAAACCCAGCTCCGCAGAGTAGCTAAATATTTGATTATGTTCTTTTACACCGGCCGGCAAAACTGCACGATATACGTCGGCAAGGACAAGGAGGAGAACGAGCTCCTCATCAAGCACGGCTGGGAAACCGATGTTTGGTTTCATGTGGACAAGCTCAGCAGCGCCCACGTCTATCTCCGCACAGACATCCCCTGGGACGAGCTGCCCGAGGAGATCGTCGAGGACTGCGCGCAGCTCACCAAGGCCAATTCAATCATGGGCAACAAAAAGGACAACATCACCATAATCTACACCCCGTTCACCAACCTGCGCAAGGACGGATCCATGGCCACCGGGCAGGTTGCCTTCAAAAAGGACAAGGTTGTAAGGCGGTTCAAGGTGCACGAGCGCGACAACGCCATTGTCAACCGCCTCAACAAGACAAAGCGCGAGCTGTACCCGGACCTGGAGCACGACAAGCTCGAGCATGAGAAGGAGCTGAGGCGGCAATACGCCGAGGAGCACAGGGCGCGCCAGAAGCAGGAGCTCGAGGTCAACCGCGAGTACAAGTCGAAAAAGGCGCTCAAGGACAAGGCCTACACGGACCTTTTCAGCGAGGAGGCCGTCGCCCACAACTCAAACCAGTTTAGGGCCGACGACTGGGAGGACGATTTCATGTGAAGGCTACATAACAGCTAGAAAATTTAAATCTCATAGGCAGGGAAGTTGCCGTTCTCACGCTGCTCGTCCCACTTGGAGGTCCAGGGCGTGGGGCAGAGCGCCTGGTAGGTCCTCCAGTACTCCTGGCAGGGAGGGAAGTCCTCGCCCTTGGCCTTGACGCAGCGGAAGTAGTCGACGTAGTTTTGGAAGCAGCGGTGAGTCTGGTTCTGGTTGGGGAACCGCGAGTCGTTTTGGAAGGTGTGCAGCTTGCCCTTGAGATCCTCAGAGTCGCTCATTTTGATTAGAAAGGCACGCTCGTTGGTTGGGTGAAAAGTTCACGCCAGCCGCTGACTCATGGTATGATTTATGGCCTGACCCAGCCGCACATATTTAAGGGTCACTATGAGCTGCGCGTGCTCAGGGGCGCCGTCTCGCTGGGCGGCGTCACCCTCAAGGCCTCGCCCCATCCCGTTCGTGTTAGCTCCCCGGCGCCGCCATACTATGCTCTAAAACCGCAGTTCACCGCAGATTCCACAGATTTATTAGACCAACCCGGCGAATTTGACGGCGTCGCGTGCGTCGTCGATCTCCAGCCGCTCGAGCTCTCCCATCTCGCCGCCATTGCCCCACCCTTCAAGTCGCTGTTTGAGCCTATGGCCCATTTGAGCAACGAAACCGACCAAAGTCTGCTCTGGACCCCGCTTCCCGGCTGGCAGGACGCAGCTACCCTCAGCAATGGCGACACACTTGTAATTGTCGGCCCAAAAAATTCGGGCAAGTCGTCCCTCGCAAGATACGCGCTCAACCTCAATGAACTGGACTCGGTTTATCTTTTGGACCTTGATCCCGGCCAGTGCGAGGTCACGCCGCCAGGCACCCTATCTCTAAGCCGCGTCAAAACCAAAGACTTTGGCGCATCGTACCTGGGTACCAAATGGGACATTGTCAAGGCGCATAGCTTGGGTTACAACTCTCCCATAGCATGCCCGTCTCGGTACATGGACCTAGTCTTTAGCCTGTTCGAAGAGATTCCCGTCGGTGCTACCGTTGTTGTCAATACCCCTGGCTGGACCAAGGGCCTCGGACTAGAGCTTGTAAGTGCCATCATTCAAGGTTTTAAACCCACTCGCGCAGTACACATGGGCCAGGATGAGTCGTATGAGGCGCTGCAGGAGCAGCTTCACCCACACATCATGCTCAAAATATGCGACCCTGTGGTATCTACTGGCCCTGCAAAGTTCAGCGCGTCCGATTTGCGAAACCTCCAGATGGTGGCATACTTTCACAAAGATAGGCCACAGCACATCACTGAATGGGCCCCGTTTGAGCTCTTGCTGGACCCAGACAATACAGACGGCTCGGCCATCAAGGCCCTGGCTCTATTTGAGCCATACGGCATTGACAGGGCAGACATGTCGATCTGCTTCGAGGGAACCATTGTCGCCATCCACCAACTCACCGACAACATCTTGACTGATGGTACTGTCGTCACAGCCCCAGAGCAATTGCATACAGTGTCAAAATGGCTGGGTTATGGTATAGTGCAAAGGATGCGCAACGAGACAATCAGACTATTAACGCCGCTTGATCCAGAGACGGTTTCCGGCCCCATTGTGTTGGCCAGAGGTCGCCTCGACCTTCCAATCTTTCTTGCATGGAATGGCCAGGGCGAAGGACCCTGGCTGATTGCCAAAAACCCGCCCGGAGTGGGAAGTGTATATACAAAGTTTCGCCGTAATATTGGCCGAAATTAAATAGCATAGAGCCCTATGTGGCAAGCGTCTCCTTCATCAAGTAGTACTTTTGGCGCTCGGTGTCGTTGACGCTGGGGCGTACTTTGGCGAACGCTATATCAAAGTGCTCGATGGAGACAACAACGCTCTGTTGTATGCCTGATTTAATCACGCTTTTGAGCGAGACCACAGTGGCCTCACGCACAAGCGCTGCCAGATCAGCACCACTAAAATTGCGGCACCGCTTATCGTGGGCAATCATGGTCAGGTCAACAGACGCATCCAGGGGGGAGCTGCGGCTCAACGTTTTCAGGATCTCGGCGCGCTCGTCTGCGCTGGGCAGTTCGACAAACAGCTGCTTGTCCAGCCGACCAGGGCGCAGCATGGCGCTATCAATCATGTCTGGGCGATTGGTTGCCGCAATCACAAACACACCCTTGCGATCACCCACACCATCTAGCTCAGTGAGCAGGGTATTTACCACCCTTGAGCTGCTCTCTGAGTTTGTGTCGTCACGGCGAGGAACCAGCGCGTCGAGCTCGTCAAAGAAAATCACGCATGGCGTCGAGGCCCGTGCGCGCACAAACACTTGACGCACAGCCCTTTCACTCTCACCAACGTATTTGTTTAGAAGCTCAGGCCCTCTGACACTGATAAAGTTGGCACGCGACTCGTTGGCAACAGCCTTTGCGAGAAGCGTCTTTCCGCACCCAGGAGGGCCCCACAGCAACACACCAGATGGCGCGCTAACGCCTGCTGAGGCGTAGATCTCGGGGCGCTTAATGGGCTCAACAATGGCAAATTCAAGCTCTTCGCGGATCGGTCCCATGGCTCCAACATTATCCCAGGTGACGTCTGGCACTGTTGCAAATCCTTCACGCTTGGAGCTGGGCTGAATTGTGGGTATGGCCTTTTCGAAATCGCCGAATGTGATGGCCAGCGGCTCTAGCTCTTCGGGTGTCAACGTGTCTGGGAATCTTTGGAGAAACTGGGCAATAAGGCTCTTGGGCTTGAGATCGAGGGTACTAATTTCGTCGCTCATTTCGCTATCCTTGGGGGCCATGTCCTCAAAGATTCGTTTGATTGCGCACACACCGGCAGCAGACACAAGAGCATTGAGGTCGGCACCGACATAGCCAGGGGTCATTTTGGCAAGGGCCTTGAAATCAAAGTTTCCGTCTAACCTCAACTTGCGGCTGATTGTTTGCAAGATGCGCTCTCTCGAATCTTGGTCGGGCACCGTCATGCAAATTTCGTGGTCGAACCGCCCACCGCGCCTTAACGCCGGGTCGATACTATCTGGGCGGTTTGTGGCACCAATGATCATCACGGGGCGACCATCAGTCTTTTCCAGGGAGACATCGTCCATACAGGTCAAGAGCTGAGCCACAATGCGGCGCTCCATTTCTCTCTGCACCGTTTCACGTTTGGGGGTGATTGCGTCGATCTCGTCCAAAAACACAATACACGGCGCCAACTCTTTGGCCTCCTCAAATATATCCCGCAACTTCTTCTCGGACTCGCCAGACATTCCGGAAACAACCGATGGAGCACTCACGTTGATAAAGGCCACCCCCAGCTCGTTGGCAATTGCGTTTGCGAGCATTGTTTTACCGCAGCCCGGTGGTCCGTGAAGCAACACACCACGAGGAATATCACTTCCCAACTGGATGTAAATCTCTGGATGGCTGAGGGGCATTGCCAGGAGCTCCTGGATCTGTGCTTGAATCTTGTCGATACCTCCGAGGTCGGCCAATGTGACCGAGGTCTGGGGTTTACGCTGCTCCTTGTCCATCTTTCTCTTTTTCTTTTTGGGTTTCTCGACCTGCTGCTCGTCTGGGCGCTTCATGTCGGCCTGGGGCACGTTCCACAAAGCCACGGTGCTTTTATTCATTTGACTCTGCTGGTCCTCGGACACCACCATCATATTTTCTTCGGGCTCCTCGGGCTCCGGGCTGGGATCAAGTTCCCTTTGCTCCTCAAGAAGGATCTGAAGCGACTTGCGTGCAGCCTCTTGCAACGGAGCCTTTTTTATTCTCCGCAGCTTCACGTCGGCCTCTTGGCATATTAGAGCCGCGCGATCTATTGGAAGTGATTGAACTTTGCATTTTTCTTGTGCAATATAATTACTGAGCGCCGCGTGCACGGACTTTTCAAGTTGTTCGCGGTGCATGAAAATGAAATTTCGCGCTTACGCAATAGTCCTCTGTTATCATGTGGTGGGGAGGCAAGCCCAAAGTAAACGCACATGACAAGGCCATTTTGGATCTCAAGCTGCAACGCGACAAGATCAAGCAGTACCAAAAGAGAATTGCGGGTGTCGTAGCCCACGAGCACGAGCTGGCCAAGCAGTGCCTCAAGCAAGGGAGAAAGGACAAGGCTACAGTGCTTTTACGGCGCAAGAAATACCAGCAGCAGATCCTCTCAAAGACCGATGAGCAATTGGCCACTCTACAGGAGCTTGTGTCGTCAATTGAGTTCTCGCAGATCCAAAAGGACGTTGTTTTCGGTCTGGAGCAGGGCTCAAAGGTGCTCAAAGAGCTCAATGCCCAAATGTCCATCGACCGTGTCGACAAAATTATGGACGATACGGCCGAGGGTATAGCTTACCAGCAGGAAGTCAGCGATATGCTTGCCGACAAAATTACCACCTCGGAAGAAGACGAGATACAGGACGAACTTGAGCGCATGGAGATTGAGCAGGGTCTCAAGAAGGCACCCGTCCTGCCCAATGCCCCCAAAACCAGGCCAGAGCTGGAGCTGCCCGAAGAGGAACCTCAAGAACAGCACGCGCTTGCTGCATAATTTATTTACAACCACTCGAGAAACTCTGGAGTGAAATAGCTAATCAAAATGTTGGCGCCCGCACGGAGATTTCCTTCTGCGGCCTCAATGGCCATCGCCTTGAGGTCAAACACGCCCTTTTCGGCCCCTGCGTGGATCATGGCGAATTCGCCAGAGACTTGGTAAGTGGCAATCGGGAAATCGCGGCAGATTTTGGCAGTGTCCGAGACAATATCGAGGTAGAATGTGCTGGGCTTGACAATGAAGGCGTCTGCCCCCTCTGCGATATCCCGTTGCAAAGCGCGGCGAGCAAGACCACGCCCAGCGGGCGGCAATTGGTAGGCCTTGCGGTCGCCCTTCTTTGGGCAAGATGCCGCAGCATCCCTAAAGGGACCGTAGAGGTTACCAGCGAATTTCGCCGAGTATGAAATGAGCATGGTGCGGTGGGCGAGATCGGCCTCGACCAAAGCATCCTTGATGGCCTTGATACGGCCGTCAATCATGTCTGAGGGTGCCACAGCATCCGCTCCCGCCCTTGCGTAGCCCACAGCCACCTCTCCGAGCCGTTTAACCGACTGGTCCCGGATGATGGATCCGTCTTCCCTGAGCACGCCGCAGTGGCCGTGGCTGGTGTATTCGCACAGACACGTGTCACAAATAACAAACAAGTCGGGGAACTTTTCTTTGAGAAGCTTGGTGGCGACAATAACGGGGGAGCTCTCGTGCTCGGCCATGCGGCCCTCGGGGTCCTTGGAGGCCTCGCTCACGACCCCAAACAGTAAAACACTCCTCAATCCCTTTTCAACAAGCGTTTCAACATAAGGAATCAGCTTGTTGACGCCCCACTGCTTTTGGTTTGGCAGGCTCTTGACCTCAATTTCATCGTCTGGGTTTTGCGTCACAAATAGCGGGTAGACAAACATGTCCTTGTTGAGAGTGCGGCTCGCCTGCCACTGCCGCGACAGTGGGTGGGCATAACCGGACGCCAAAAGATTGTTCATTTGTAATGAGTAGCTGCGGAGCCAGCTGTGGGCACAACCACGACGACCACTTGCCACCTCCCGAGAGCAACCCTGCTCAGAGCTTGCACGGGTACATTGACCATGAGGGTGTCACTTGCCTGAATGAGAGCGTCCCGGGTGCGGGTGCGGCGATTCTACGGCGCTATAGCGACCGACTCGAGACGGAACCACTGCTCGAGTCCGACGTGGATGAGGAACTGCTTTTATTTGTTCCATTCACTGGTCTGGTTCAGCTCCACTCCATCCATATCCGCTCCCCAGCAACCGACGAGGCACCAGCAGTTCTCAAATTGTACAAAAACAGCCCCGGCTTGGATTTCGACTCGGCCGCAGATATGACACCCGTGCAAAAGCTTGAGCACCCGCAGCACATTGGGATTGGAACGCAAGCAGAGAACGGAATAGTCGAGTATGCACTCAATCGAGCAAAGTTCTCCAACGTCACGTCGCTCGCTATCTACATACCGTCAAATTATGGTGCCGACGAGACAAAGCTATCGTATATTGGCCTGTCTGGGTCATGGCAAAAGTTGAGCAAAGCTCCAGTTGGTGTACTCTACGAGTCCGCGGCGAATCCGGCCGACCACAAGATTAAACAGGAGGTGCTGAAGGAGGCGTGAGCTCCTTGACGCCCAGGGGCAGCATGCACATGGGGCACCGCGCGTGGTACTTTGTGAGCCATGGGTCAACGCAGTGCCTGTGAAAGACATGGCTACATGGGAACTGCCGAACCGTTTGTTTTGGCAGCATGTCTTCCAGGCATACCCGGCAGGACTCCTGCTTGCCCTGATATTTATACTTGGGTATGATCTTCTCGACCTCTCGCGTGTTGAGTATGCATGAACGATCAACATATGGCTCGAGCATAGTACCCAGTTTGGGGCACACTCGACTCACCATCCGGATGAGAAAGTTGCGGTACCGCGCAGAGCTCAGCAGAGCAACCACACCACTCACTACCAGGCAACATGCTATAAAAACAGCAAAAAACACTGTTACACCCTTAAAATGTATCCCTTGGGGTGGCTGTGCCTTGACCATGCATCAACGCCTCCTGGCCTCGCAACTATATAGTGACTGCAAGCATTTGACTTTTGCAGTTGTCCTGCTTGCTTCAGTACAAGTGCTTTATTTTTATTCTATTGTTTACTTATTTGGACCCAATCCTGCCTAGCAACCCCAGCAAATTAATCACCACCGCCCTGGCATGTATCTCGAGGGCCTGGGAGCGGATATCCTCTATACAGAATTGTTTCCACTGCTCAATGGCTATGATCTAATGTGCATGTACCGTGCCCTGCCCAAACTGCAGCCGTTTATCGAGTCCTACAAGGATTGGGACCGGGCATACCGCATTGACTTTGCTGCCGACACAGTGCCGACTGCAGGAGAAGGAATTGCCCGATATTTTCGACGCCTAGGTGCCTCAGTCTGGAGCTGGGGGGAGTGCCAGCACTATGCAAGTACTGAGCTGGACGTCCCCGTGGGTAATTATATTGGTGGCATGGGCAGCATAATGGCTCCCGCCAGAAACGACCTGCGAGCTATCTCACAGTACCTACGTAACCGCTGCTACAAACGGCTCGACGGGTACTTTGCAGACCCGCCTCTGAAATGGCAGACGCCGGCATGGCTAAGCTGCGGCGCGTACGACGAGTTTGCACACTACAAAAACACCGTTTTCTGGCGGTTTGCCAGCAACGAATATATATGGCACGGCCCCGACGACACGGTCGTGATGCATGTTGACACCGGTTATGATCGCGCGACCATCTTGTCCCGAGGCCTTGGGGTTACCGAGTGGAGGGTGAACCCCTTTGGAGAGGATAATGCAGACACTTTTGAAACAACGAAACTGCAGGTAGCCGAGGAGGAGCTCCCCATTCCAATGATTCAAGTTCTCTCACACAAGAGTATTATGGCCAATTCTGATATGGTGTTTCTTGGAGAAGATGGCATGGTCTACAAGAGGTCTCTGAGTGGTCACTGGCTCAAAACTGACCTGCACCAAGTACACAGTATTCATCCGTTTGCTGTGCGATTCAAGAAAGTCTCGGACGAGGTGTTTAGCGACAGCTATGGTGCAGTTCGCTCTAGCGGGATTGTGACGCTGCATAAAGATGGCCAGCTCAAATTCACAAAAATAAATAGCCCAGGCACCCCAGAGGTGCACGCCTTGAGGGGATTCTCCAACATCGTCAAGGTCGTATCGCGCGAGTGTGCCCTGCTTGCTCTAGATGCCGAGGGGCAAGTATTTTTTATGGGGGATACAAACAAGTTGAATCCAGGTCTTGGCCGTACTCTGGAAGTAGACGTGTGCAATGATGTTGAGATGGCTTTTGAAAATCCACAACAGGTCTCACGCGGGCGGGAGGTCGTAATTACAGACTACCCCTATATTGTGCGCCCAAGAAAAGTACCGTTACTAGGTCGTGTGGTTGACATCAATGTTTGCATGCGCGAATGTAGCGCAATTGTGGTTCAAGATTAAAGTGCCTATATAGGAGGTATATTTCTGCCATGTCCTTTCATCATGATAGCCTCATAACAAAATCAGTGGTCATTTTACCATAGATAAAAAGAGAAATCTCATTCAAATACGCGTCATCAGTCGCATTGCGGAAAATTCGCGAGGTCGCCTTTCATTAAGACCTAATGCAGAGATATGTCGGGTTTATACAGAGACAAACGTACTGTGAAGCTCAGTTCACTTGAGTTAAGTTTATGAAAACAATCCTCCGGGTATTCGATGTACTCAATGAGAGCAGCCAGCCAGCCAGGTGGCAGGTTGCATGCGCGCATACCTGAAGAACTCAAGTGTGCCTTTGGGGTATGTCACGTCAAAAACCGAGCAGCAAAGGTCAAAGATGGGGCGTTAGGTGCATGTAAGGGGCTGTGCGGTATGCAAGTATAACTTGGCCTCGGATAGACTGCTGGGAGTGACCGAATGATGTCCCGCAAGACAGGTAGCATGAACAGCACCTAGCATTAGATTCAGACTCGCACGGAAGCTTGCGTATTTCATCGAATTGGAGTATCTGTCTGTGCACGACTTTACCAGCTCGCTATCATCGCACAACTTGTTTGATGCCCATTTCAGGGGGTTTCGGGGTCATTTATTACAGCAAAGAAGGCAATGTTTTTGTTATAACGTAGCTTTTGCGCATAGTTCGGCGCACATGGGTTAGTTTTGATTGTAGCGGTGATCACTGCAACTACGAGAGCCACTTTTCTCTTTTTTGAGATACTTAAGGTCAAACATGTAGTAATTTTGCTTATAATTACCCCACTAGAGCCTGTTTTTAGCGAATTAATAAATTACAAAAAGAATCTTTAGAAAGCGCTTTCTGAACCAAAAAAACAGATAAAAATGATTTTTAGACTTTTTTAGACTATAATTTTAAAAGTTTTGAAAATTATAGTGTAAACTTTATATTGCACATCTCAGATTTTGTACCAAAATCCTAGGATTGTTGGTCTAGTGGTTATGATCTCTGCCTTCCAAGCAGATGAGCCGGGTTCGATTCCCGGACAATTCATTTTTGCTTTTTTAATCTAGATTTATTCAATTGGATCGCCTCTGCTTCACAATTTCGCTGGTCTTGACCGCGCGATCAGTCCCTAGCTTGGCGAGCCCATCAACGACCCCGTTGGCATCCGCGGGAGTGCTTTCTTGGCTCATCTTGAACTTTCCTTCAATGCGATCTATCTCAATCTCGATTCCTACGATTGCCTTTTTCAAGAGGGCAATGTACGTGTCTGGGGCCTCTGACACAGTCCAGGGCTCACTGGCCCCATTCTCACCATTGAAGCCCATTATGTTCTCTTCTGCATGCGACGAAAGGTCGTGGATCTGCTGTTCCAAAAAATCAATTGACTCCTGCTCCTTGGCATCATGATACAGCCTCAGCTTGCCATACACCTGAACGGCCGCATAGTTCCATGTGGGCACCACCTTTCCGGTGAGCGGTTTGGTCTCGGTGTAAAACTTTGGGGTAATGTAATGGTCAATGGAAGAGGTAAAGAGAACTAAAACCTCCTCTTGCAATGTATTTGAGTTCTGGCTTTTGGCAGCATCAATCAATGCCTTGGCCTGTGGGTTTGCTCGTGCAACATGGGCGCGCAGGCGGTTTTTTTCCTCATCAATCACAAATGGAATGTGCGAAGACTGGATGAGAGGGAACTTATCCGACCTGATAGCGGTGGTCAAGACTCCCAAGGGATTTTCGCGAATGAGCTGAACGAGCTTCTTGGTTGTGGTTTCGGCGTGAACCTCGCGCAGGTACATGGTGTGCTGAGGAGGTGGGTCGCGCTTTTTATAGATTAGAGATTTAGCCGCCCGTTGATTGGTACGTGACTCACAGAGTGACTCAAAAATTGCCATGAGGTCTCAGCGGGTGGTGCAATTCAGCCAGGTTTACAGCGACTTGTGCAACGACTTGTGTCTGAAGTGAGCCAGCTCTGGCCAACCTTAGAGTTTAGTCGTTCAAGTAAGGTGCGCGTTGCTCACAGTGCCTGGGCACAAAATTGGGCTGTACTGTGCGTTGATAAACCATGCAATGTCATAACTACAATATAAATTACTCCTTTTCGAGCTCGTCTTCCGAGGTGTGCTTATCAGCCTGGTCGGCCGTGGTGTCCTCCTTTTCGGCCGCGACGTTCTCGCAGGCATCAAACCAGTCGCTATACACATCGATCGGGTCACTCAGAGCGTTTACAGCGCAACGGTAGTTTTGTCCGCACACCTTGCAGTTGAGGCTGCCGATGCCCATACGCTTGTCCATGACGCAGGTCACCGCGTCCTCGTGGTTGCAAAACAGGCATGTGAATGTGGTCGGCAGCGTTTCCTTGAGCTTCTTGCCCTGCCCTCTCGTGCTCTTCTTGCGTTTACCCATGAGTAGATAAGCAGCGGGTCCGGGCGCTAGCACCCCACAAGACCCTCTGCGCTCGCGCGCGTGCGCCGCCACGCGGAATGAGGCGGGAGCTGTTTACATTCCTGTCAAATGCAGCACTCCGAGTCGATGGAATACGGCGAGGTGGAGCCGTTAAACATCAAGAGCGCGTTAATGCGAAGGACGTCCAAGGCCAAGCTACGCGGTCCGCGCGAGCAGAGCCCCCTGATCGGGTCGCATCGCCCGAAAAAGGCCGTGACCTTTGACCGCACCGACGAGGTGATCACCTACGAGAAAATGACCCCGGACAACACCGAGTGGCTCTCGTCGGACGGGGAGTGGGAGATCGACGAGTTTGAGGCCCCGTCGGGCCCCAATGCGGGGGTGGCCGACGCGTTTGTAGGGTACCACCCCCTTCCCCAGGTACCTGAAACACACGGCATTGAGAAGAGCTCGAGCGAGCCCAGCCTCCATTCCACGCTTTTGGAGAACAGAATGAGCCGCGAGGACCGCCTCAACACAATTATGGAGAGCTCCCCGATGCCGAGCTTCAAGCCCGGCCACCGCCACAAGGACAGCTGGCGTGGCTCGTGGGGCACCATTACCGATTCCCTGGGCCAGCCTGTCGAGGACAACAAAGACGAGGACGAGATCGAGGTCGAGAATAGGCTGTTTGAGCAGCTACCGGCTGTTCAGCGCAAGGAGTCGCTTCAAGAGATGGATAGGCGGGCCAAGGTTGTGCGCGTTGCGGTGAATCCGCCGCCTCCCACCCAGTCGCAGGTG
This sequence comes from Wickerhamiella parazyma, assembly GCA_030562575.1. NCBI lineage: Eukaryota > Fungi > Ascomycota > Dipodascomycetes > Dipodascales > Trichomonascaceae > Wickerhamiella > Wickerhamiella parazyma. The sequence continues at coordinate 102,711 of JAKTZS010000006.1, forward strand.
GAGCGCAGCCACTCGACGCGTAAGAGGGCGCTCAAGAACGCGCTCAGCAAGCGCAACGAGGTCGCTGCGATTCAAGAGGAGGACGAGGAGTCGAAAGTTTGGCCTGTGCAGGGTGAGGATGAGCAGGAGCGCAGAGAACACAGTGAGCTCAGCCCTCTCGGTGCAGTGGAGCCCTCGGAGTCCTCGGAGGCCCCTATTCCCCCAATGCACAGCCCCAACCCTCAGGTGGCCAGCGAGCCCGCTAGTCCAGAGTTGAGTGCAGTATCCTCGCCGGCCGAGCCGCCTGTTGCTGTGCCCGCCTCGCCAAGCGGTAGCCAGCTGAGCCAACTGAGCCAGCCGAGCCAGCCGAGCCAGCTGAGCCAGCTGAGCCACATGTCCGCCCCATCACCTCTCGCCAGCCCGCAGCTCAGCGAGACAGCCCTCCCGGTATCCCCGTCGCTAGAGTCGCTGGCCACCTTTGAGGCCAACGTCACCAACGTCCAGCACGCGCAGTCCAGCACGCCGGTGCTGACCCAGTTTCGCTCGTCGACGCCGGTGGGCCTCCCCGAGCTCGCCATCTCGCCAGGCATTGAGTTTGGCTTTAGCGGCGCCGAGACCAGCAACGACTCGATGGTTCCCCCCACACTAGCTAATTCGACGGTCGAGTCGTTGACCCTTGCCAATTTGACCAACACCAGCGCCGCGTCGCGCCAAACTTTTGATACCCAGCCGGCCATGGCCAGCAGCCCCAGGGCTGTACCGCTTGACCGGTCCATTTCCCCACCAGTGTCAGACACTCGCGAGCCCCCGAGGGAGCTGCGCGATCTCGAGGCGCCGGGCCGTCTCTTGGACGCCGCTATGATGCCTCCCAAACGGTCTTCCACACCTCCGGTGCCTGAGGTGAATGCCGTGCCCGAGAGCATTTCCATGCCGCCCGTGCCTCCCGTGCCTGAATTGCCCGAGGCAGACGAGCTGGAGGCGTCCGTTTCGTCTGCTTCTGTGTCTGTGGCGTCGATCGCGTCGATGGCTTCAGCCTCTTTGGTGGAAGTTGCTCCTGAAGCGGTCTCTGAGGTGGCCCCTGAGGTGGCCCCTGAGGTGACCCCTGAGGTGGCCCCTGAGGTCCCTGAGGCAGAGACTATTGCAGAGAAGGAAGTTAACGACGCCGCAATCAGCAGAGCGTCTGGCCCAGACACCAGAGACATTGCAGAGCCAGCACTCTCGAGTTCTCCCGTGGCACTCGAGGACACCCTCCGGGTGTCGCACCACTTGGACCACTCGGTGCCCGACGCAAGCGCCGACATCAGCGAGCCCCCTGCGCGCCCTGGTGCCCGGCTTGGGTTCTCTGTTGGCTCGCCCGAGCTCGAGGAGAAGGTCCAGATCGCTTCCCAGATGGACGGCCACTCTGTGTTGCTGGACAGCGACTTGAGTGAGGACGATGAGGAGGAAGAGCAGTGGTTGACAGAGGCCGAGGCCGAGGCGGGGAGCGAGTTTGGTAGCCGCGGTCTCAATATGCCCTCGCGCATCCCCACCTTTGCGAGCTCGACCGGGTCGCACTTTAGCTCCCAGTTTGGTTCCCAGTTTGGGTCGCAAGTTGGCTCGCAGGTGGGTACTACTACTGGGCTATCAAGCAGTCGCTCGCTGGCCCACAGCATGGACTCGCTGCTCTCTGTTCAGCTAGGCCAAAGCCTCGACAGCTTGAGCACTGACCTTAATCGGGTGGCATCGACTGCAACGACCGACCATGGCGACGACGGTTACGTGCTGCGCGACTCTGACAGTGTGATTCTTGCCAACGCCGACCGGCCGTTCAAGACCAAGCGCCGCCCGGTGCCGCGCCACAAGCATGCCGACCTGACCACTCATGCTGAGGAGGACGAGGACATTGTGGTGCGCCGGCAGCGGGGCGTTGTTGTTGAGACCCCTGTGCGCCCGCAGAGCCCGATTCAGGCGAATGCTCCGATATTTGAGCCGTCGCCCAAGAAGCACGATGTTGGGGGGCACGAGGAGTCGGGGTCTAGAGCCATTTTGGATCCATCAGACGCCTTGGATGTCCCGGACGCTTTGGATGCCTCGGACGCTTTGGATGCCCCGGCCGCTTTGGACGCCTCAGAAGCTCTACCCGAACTTAACGTGCCAAAGACTCGCTACAGCGTGAGGCCAACCTCCATGCCCGCACCAGCGACTCAGGAGACCGAGCAAAGGGCCGCGCGGCCGCTTTCCGCGCAAGCAATGCCTCGCCACAAGGGACACTTATTTATCGCGATCGACGCAGTGACAAAGTGCACGGCGCCCGAGGGCTCGCTCACGGTGACCATTGACAACGGCGAGCAGAGCATCACCAGCGCGCCCGTCGCGTCCGCGGAGCATACCCGCGTGAACCAGGAGTACGACCTGCTCGTGCGCGACGGGCTCGAGTGCGAGCTCACGGTGCGCGTGACGCCAAAGCCCGCCAAGAGCAAGATCGCCAAGCTGTTCAAGCGTCGCAGCGCGGGCGCGCCAATCGCCGCCGACGGCACCGTGGGGACGTGCACCGTCAACGTGGCCGACATCAGGCAGGCCGGGTTTGGGCGCGTGCTCGAGCTGCAGGTGCCGTGCTTTGACCGCTCGCGCCAGGCGGCGACCTGCGAGGTGGCCTTGCGCGCCATGTACGTGCCGGTGATGAGCCGCAGCGACAAGCTGCCGACGTCGCTCGCCGAGGCGCAGGCCGAGGTCGAGGCCGCCCGCGCGCTCAAGCAGACCGCCATGACCGGGTTCATGACCCAGCACGGCGGCGACGTGGGCGTCAAGCGCCGCTACTTTGTGCTCGACGACGACATGCTCATCGCGCACTCGCAGAGCTCGTTCAAGGCCCGCGCAACTATCAACCTGCGCAAGGCCGTCTACCTCAGCCCGGACGCAGACCCAAACAGCTTCCGCATCAACTTCCGCAACGGCGCCTCCATCCAGTTTGTCGTCGACGCAGATCGCCAGCAGTGGATGCAGGCGCTCGACACGACAATCAACAACAAACGCAGCCGCGCGTCGTGGGTGTCGCTCGTGCTGGCCGACGAGCCTCTGACTGCATAATTATTTAACTCTAATTTTTTCCCCTTTTCCTTGCGCCTACAAAGCGGCGCCTTCGCCGCCAAACGGCTTGACGCCCACCGGCTTCTTGCCGCTCAGCGCCAGTGGCACAATGCCGCTCACATGCATGTCGGGGCCGTAAATCTCCATGTCGAGATCGAGCTCCTGGCCGGCGTTCTTGAGCAGGCGCAGGCCCTCCTGCCAGTTGGGGCCGCCGCGGCGAACAAAGATCCGCACCTTGTGGGCGTGCAGCTTCTCCTGGTAGGCGCGGAACGCGCGGATGATGCCCTTGAACGTGGAGCCCACCTGCGTGAAGTTGGCGATACCGCCGCCAATGAACAAAAACTTGCCATCCTTGTGCACCGGGCCGCGGGTCATCAGGTCGAGCACCGTCTTGGCGTACTCAAAGGTCTGGCCCTCGTTAGGGGCGCCAGAGTACTCGCCGTAGTTGGCGAGCTCCTCGGCGAACCCGGCAGAGGCAATGGCGTCCGCGTACACGACGCTGGCACCACCGCCGGCAACCAGGGTCCAGATGCGGCCCGTGGGGTTCATCACGGTCAGCTTGAGCGACGCGCCGGTCTTGGAGTCGAGCTCGGCAATGTACGCCTCCTCCTTGCTCATCTCGCGGCCAAACGGCGCGGGGAACTCCATGGGGGGCCCGTTGTCGACGGTCGCCTTGACGGCGCCGACCTGGACCTTGCCAAGCACCTTGGGCGCGCGCGCAGCAGCCCACTTGGGACCGCACTCAAACTCGGCCGTCTGGTCGAGCTTGCCCGCCAGGTCCAGGTAGTGCACCTCGACGCCCTCGGCAGTGGGGATCACGACCAGCGGGTTGATCTCGAGGTAGGTGAACTGCAGGTCGACGTACACCGCGTAGAGCTTGTTGACAAAGTCAAGCAGCGCCTGGTGCTGCGACTCGGGCACCTGCGAGAACAGAGCCTTGGTGATCTCGACGTCGCTGGGGTACTCCTCCTCAAGATCAACGGGAATCAGGATCTTGGAGGCCTTGGAGTCGACGTCGCCGACATCAACACCACCCTCGTGGTAAAAGAGGATCCAGTCGCCCTCGCGCACAGAGTGGATGTTGATGTAGTACTCGTGCTCCTGCTCGTGCGGGACAAAGGGCTCGACCAAAAACACGTTGAGCGCGCCCTTGACGTGCTCGACCTGCTGGATCTTACCGGCCCGCTCGGCAACCCACGCGCGCGCATCAGCCCACGATTTGTTAAGGGCCAGCAGACCGCTCTTTCCGCGGCGCTTGATGAGCTGGTCGGGCTTGGCGACAAACTTGCCTCCAGCGGTCAAAAAGGGGTACTCCTTCTCGGCTTGTGCTAGCACCGCCTCGACGTGTGCGGGCTCGTCGCTCTCAAACCTGAGCTGGGCGAGCTTGGGCGACCCGGTGTCAAACTTGGTCTTGGGGGCGCTCTTGGTCCAAACAGGCGCGGTGTCTAGAAAGTGGCTCAACAATGCTTTGCCGTCGGCCTCGCGAATCGATTTGGCAGACATGGTGGATGATGTGTTTTCGCGCCGGGCTGATTATATAGTGCCCTAGCCCTGGAGGCTCATGAGTGTTGGTGTTGGGTCGTTGTGGCTGCCGAGGGGGTGCGTTGTTGAGCTGTATACAGTGAAATTTGCTTAAACTAGGTTAGACATTGACAATTGGGGATGCGCTTCTGGAGCCACGCTTGGCCAAGGCGGGCTGGTGTGGGTCACCGCCGGAAACACTGGCGGTCTTATCGGAGAGCACACCTAGCAATCGATAAGATGTTTTGGAATAACACAACAACACGCCGTACCCACTCGATCACTCCAAGCGCTCAGATCAATGCGAGTTGACCGTTGAGGTCTTCTTCAACGGGCCACCCCCACTCGAGAGGACCCCCCACTCTGCATATGACTATTCGCATTGCAGCTGCGGCGATTCTGCGCAAAAACCAGATACTGTTGGTGCGAAAACAAAACACGGTGCACTTTATGCAGCCAGGCGGAAAAATCGAGCCGGGAGAAGAGCCGCTCGAGGCGCTCAAACGCGAGCTTGCCGAGGAACTTGGCTTTAGTGGCGGCGGCGAGTACAAGTTTGTGGCTACGCTGCACGACACTGCCGTTCACGAGCAGGTAGAGTTGGTTTGCGATTTGTTTGAGATCCACACTGACCAAAACCTTAGCGCGCACGCTGAAATCGCCGAGGTGCGCTGGGTCAATCTGAACGAGGAGGAGCCAGGCATTCCAATGGCCCCACTCACAGAGAACCAGATTCTCCCCCGATACAAATCCAAAGCGTTTCGTATTTAATTGTAAACTCTAACGCAATCTCGAGCAATGGCTGGTTCAAATACCACAGCCTGGGGATAGATTTTTGTATGCTTGGATTCGCTCTTTTGTCCATGTGCCTAGCGCAAGAAGCCTCTGAGGTTGACGGCGTTGTTGGATTTAGCTTCAACCGTGTGACCCACCCCTTGGCCGGGGCCGAGACCACCACCGACCTGTCCAAGCGTGCTCAGGACGGTAACCTCAAGCAGTACCTCGACCACATCTCCAACCAGCGCTTTTTCTACACCTCGAATGTCGAGATTGGTACACCTGCTCAGCAGATCTCGCTGCTCATGGACACTGGTTCCAGCGACACTTGGGTGATGGGCCAGAGCACCAGGGGCGGCTTCAATTCGGGCAGCTCCTCGAGCTACCATGCCAATGGCACTGACTGGAGTATCCAGTATGGTATTGGATCGGCTACTGGCTCATGGGGTACCGACAAGTTTACGATTGGCGGCGCTACTGTGCAGCACCTGAGCTTTGGAACCGCCAACCAGGTGAACCAGATCAGCCAGGGTATTGTAGGCCTTGGCCGCAGGGAGGCGGAGACCACTGCCAAGCATGGGCAGACCTACAACAACCTGCCGTTCCAGATGAAGGCCGAGGGCCTGATTGGCAGCGCCGCCTACAGTCTGTTTATGGATGATATCAATGCGCACTCTGGAACGATCCTATTTGGCGGAGTTGACCACTCCAAGTACAAGGGCCCTCTTGTCTCGATGCCGGTTGTGCACCCTCGCCACCTGGGCGTCACCCTTCACGGTATCTACTCTGACGGTCGCTCGACTGACAACAACTTGGGCAAGCCTGCCGTTGCTGTGCTCGATAGTGGAACGTCGCTGAGCTACGTCGACTCCAATACCCTGACCAACATCCGTGTTGCGCTGAACGCCAACCCCAGTTTTGCCATTGGCGAAAAGTACTACTGCGACTGCAACATCACCCAGAACCTGATCTTTGACTTTGGCAACACCAAGGTTGCTGTGCCGGCATACAACTTTTTGTGGCCCATTGACCAGTTTGTGCAGCCCGGCCAGCTCATTCAGTTTCCCCAAAACTCGTGCTACCTGGGCATTGAGCAGAGCTCGGGCGACGAGAACTTTATGCTGCTTGGCGACAATGTGCTGCGCGGCATGTACGTTGTGTATGACGTTGAGCACAACCAGGTTGCCGTTGCCGCCGCCTCCAATAGCCGCGGCGGTGCCCAGGTCGAGGCGATCAGCGGCGCCCGGATCCCGGGAACGCGCGCCTCGTACATTGTGAGTCACGAGGACGACCGGGTTTTGGTCGAGAAGGAGGTTTATGTCTGAGTTTTTATAGTTTTAGTATGATTTTTCCAGTTATGTACATCAGGCCTTGGTCTCGCCCTCGGGGGCCAGAATGTTGTCTGCGCCGCCCACCTGGGAGCCCGAGAGGTTGTTTTCGAGCTCGTTGAGCTGCTCCTCGCCGGCCAGGCAGAGGCCAAACGGGATGCCGAAAAGCAGCATGGCGCTGGTAGCAATCCACAGGCCGGAGCCGCCGAGGGACAGAGCGGAGCCGGCGAGGCTGTAGGCGTTGCCGACGGTGTTTGAGACGCTTGCTCTGAGGTGAGGGGGGATGATATCTTGGAGGGCGACGATGCGGTCGACGAGGGACTCGTTCAGGTCAAAGTCGTCGTCGTCGAACTCGCTGTCGGACTCGACGTCGGGCTTTTGTTCATAGACGGGCTCCTGCTGGGGCGCGTCGTCGTTGATAATTTCGAGCTTGACCATGAAAAGTTAAAGAGTGTAGTCAGCGGGTGGATGGGGGGGCCTACTACACCTAGGGTGCCCGGGGCCCCTGCTCACAGCTTAACATGGGGGTCAGACTCGATAAAAAACCGCCTGTTTATCAGGTGGTGTAGCTGGTGCCGTAGCGAAGCGATTGTAGATTTCAGAAACCCCACGTCCTCTGCCATCTGGATGTTTTCACGGCCGAGCATCATGATCTGCTTGAGGTTGCCGTCATTGTGGACCATCACATAGTCCAGGTCGGTGCGCATGCGGTCGTACTCGACGAGGATGTGCTTGTCGAGGCTGGCGGCGTCCCGCTTGACCTGGCGTTTTGTGTTGTCGAGCTCGAGCTTGAGCACCTGCGATTCGCGCTCCAGCGACGCGATTTTATCGGCCTGGAGGGCCAGGGTGGGCGCCAGCAGGGCGAGCGCGCACGCCTGGGCGTGCTCTGCCAGGGCCTGCTTGGGGGCGCTGAACGGGCAGCCCGGTCCGGGGCACTGCTCGGGCCATTCGGCGCACTCGCGCTGGTGCTGCTCGCGGTCGTCAACCACAAACGGGTCGCCGCAGTGCGGGCACTCCCAGGGCTCGCTGGGGCAGTTGTCGAGGTGGTCGTCGAGCTGGTGCATCTGGAGCGCCTGGCCGCAGCCATTGGGGCAGTCGGCATCGACGTGCGGGCACTCGGTCCATTTGCGCTCGCGCTTGTCGCCACAATCGCACTCCACGGGCGCGTACTCGCAGTGCAGGTCGAGGTGCGACTGCAGCAGCCAGCGCTTGTCCTTGAAGCTGCACTTGGGGTGGATGCAGTGGACCACGAGGTCGTTGACGAGACCGCTCACCAGAAATGGCGCCGGGGCAAGCGACTCGACGGGGTTGCGGTCCACGGGGCACTTGAGCACCTCGGAGCTCTCTGCGAGCGACTCGATGCATTTCTTGCAGAACGTGTGGCCGCAGGGGGTTATCACCGGCGAGACCAGCGCCACCTGGCAGATGGGGCATATTAATTGAGGGTTGACCTGCTCGTACTTGAGGGCCCACCAGTCGATATCCATTACGAAACCCCGCGAGAGCATGACGGCCGAGCGGATAACGGTGCAGCTCGAGCAGTTGCAGGACACAATCAAGGAGCAGCAGCGGCTGGAGCTGCTTGAGCTCGAGCCGAGCCCGGCAGAGCGGCGGGACCTGGCCCTACTGGCCGGTAGGTGCCGCGACGGCGTGGAGGCCCTGCAGAGCGTGGCCCTTGGTGCCGAGTACGCGCGGCTGCTGGGAGAGATGGAGGGGCTCGGGCTTGACGTGGCGGAGCTGCAGGTGCGCGCCGGCAGCGTGCCTACACCAAAGGGCGATCTGCGAAAGGTGCGGTTCAGCGATGTTTCGGAGGTATTTGAGCCGCCCGCGTCCTCGGAGCCCCCATCCGAGCTGGTAGAGCCAGTGGAACCGTACTCGGACGACCCGCGCGTCCAGTTTGACCACAACAACACGCTCATACTCGAGCAGGACGTGCGGCTGGAGACCCTCGGCGACTCGGTGCGGCGGACGCGGCAGATGGGCCACGACATCAACGCCGAGCTCGATACCCAGAACGAGGCCCTCTCGCACCTCGAGGCCCAGACGGACGACGCCCAGCTGCGGCTGTCGGGGGCCACCACCAGGGTCGAGACGTTCAACCGCAAGGCGCGCGAGAGCGGCAGCTGCCTTGTGATTACGGTTCTGACCCTGATTTTATTTATATTGCTTGTTTTATTTTAGAGGATGTGGCCCCTTGGTGGCCGGTGCCAGTGATAGCCGCGCGGTAAAGTGGGGGAGGTGGACAGAGGGAAGAGATAGGGCAATAGCTCGTTTTGTTCTCATTCTTGAACTCATTCTCCAACCACCTCACCACCCCCCACGCGATAGCCGCGCTGCATAAAACCCCAATCTCCCGCCTACCCACCTACAATGATCTCAGCCAAATCGCCAGAATTGGCAGTCAAGAGCCTGCTCAGGAACCAGATCCTCGTCAACGGGCAGTGGAAATCGCTCGCCAAGTCGTTCCCAGTGACCGACCCCGCTACGCACGCAGAGATTGGCTCGGTGCCCGACGCGGGAGCAACCGAAACCCGCGAGGCAATTGAGGCCGCGTACGCCGCATACAAGCAGTTTCGCACCCAGACGGGTCGTGCCCGCGGTGATCTGCTGCGCAACTGGGCCCGGCTCGTGCGCGAGCACCAGCTCGACCTGGCCAAAATTCTGTCGTGGGAGAACGGCAAGCCCCTGGCCGAGGCCAAGGGCGAGGTCCTCTCGAGTGCCCAGACGTTTGAATGGTTCGCCGAGCAGGCGGCCAATCTCGGTGGCGATACCCTCAGCTCCCAAAACCCCACCGCCCGGCTGCACACCATCCGCCAGCCGGTCGGCGTGTGCGGCATCATCACTCCGTGGAACTTTCCGGCGTCAATGATTGCGCGCAAGATTGGTGCGGCCGTGGCGGCCGGCTGCGCGGGCGTTATCAAGCCGGCCAGCGAGACCCCCTACAGCGCGCTTGCTCTGGCGTCGCTGGCCGCGGAGGCGGGCATTCCCGACGGTATCGTCAATGTGGTGACCACGCACGAGCACACCAAGGACGTGGGCAGCGAGCTGTGCACCAACCCCCTCGTCAAAAAGATCACCTTCACCGGGTCCACCCCGATCGGCAAGCTTTTGATGAAGCAGGCCTCGGGCACAATGAAAAAGACCAGCTTTGAGCTCGGTGGCAACTCGCCGTTTATTGTGTTTGGCGACGCCGACCTCGACAAGGCCGTGGAGGGCGCGATGGCCTCCAAGTTTAGAGGCAGCGGCCAGACCTGCATCTGCGCCAACCGCTTCTTTGTGCACGAGTCTGTATATGACGAGTTTATTGCCAAGCTCCTCGCCAAGATCGAGGCGCTCAAGCCCGGCCACGCCTTTGACGAGGACACCACGCAGGGCCCCCTCATCAAGCAGGCCTCGATCGACAAGGTCACCGACCACGTCGAGGACGCCATTGCCAGGGGCGGCAAGCTCCTGACCGGCGGCAAGGTGCTGGACCTGGGCAGCAACTTCTTTGCTCCAACCCTGATTATCGATTGCGACCCGGTCAACTCCAAGGTGTTCCAGGACGAGACGTTTGGCCCGCTAGCCGCGGTGGCCAAGTTCTCCACAGACGCCGAGGTCATTGAGTACGCCAACTCTGTGCCGGTCGGCCTCGCTGGCTACTTTTACACCGAGAGCCTCAAGCGCGCGCACCTCGTCTCCGAGGCGCTCGAGTTTGGTATGCTCGGCATCAACACCGGGCTCATCACCGAGGTCGCGCTGCCGTTTGGCGGCGTCAAGGAGAGCGGGTTTGGCCGCGAGATGTCAAAGTACGGGCTCGACGACTACACTGTGCTCAAGACCGTGAGCACCTCTGTAGCTTAATTTTTTTTATGTACATTTTAGCCGATCAAGAGTCTCCTCTGGCCCTAGGATATCGATAATCTCTTGAATAGAGCAGCCGGGGTGGCCCCCTACCAGCACACGCCGTAGCAGCGGCAGCACCTGCCGTTTGGGGCCGCTTAGGGCGCTGCCTTGGGCGATTTCCGCGGCAGCCTGGTCAACAAGCTGCCTTTGAGACTCGTCAAGCTGCACTCTGGGCGGCCGCGCTAGCGTGGTCTCAACCTTTTCCCTGAATTCCGCCGGGCTACTCACATGCTTGTGGAGGATCTCCAGCAGCCTCAAGGTCTCTACATCGTCGAGAGATCCAAAGCGACACAATCCAACAAGCTTTTGCGGGGTCTTGAGCGCTTCGCGGAAATGACGCTGGGAAAAGTAGTCCAGCTTTTGCATGTCCACCTGCACGTTGCCCTTGGTGAGACCCTCGAGACTAAACAATTTGATCAGTTCGTCGCGGGTCATAAACTCTGAGCGCGAGGCGCTATTTGCGGCCTTTGCGGGCGACCAGCCGAGCAGCACCACAAAGTTTAAAAACGCCTCGGGCAGGTGCTGCTGCTGGAACTCGAGCGCGCCGATCGCGGCCTTGCGCTTGCTCAATTTCTTGCCGCCCTGGTCCACAAGGAGCGGTATGTGCACAAATTCCGGCGGAGTCCAGCCAAAGCTATTGTAGAGGGCCACGTGCTTGGGGGTCGACGGCAGCCACTCCTCGCCGCGCACAACATGGGTGATTTCCATCAGGTGGTCGTCCACGACGTTGGCCATGTGGTATGTGGGCAGCCCGTCGCTCTTGACCAGGACAAAGTCGTCGTACCGCACGCTGGCCGGGTTGACCTGCGGCTGGATGTTGAGCTTGCCGTGCAGCAGGTCGGTGAACTCGGGGTACGCGGGGGCGTCAGATCCATCTGCACGAATGGGGCTCTTGAATCGGACCACGTGCGGCTCGTGCTTGCGGCGCTCGCTCTCGCTGGGGTCAATGTGCGAGCACTTGCGGTCGTAGCTGGCGGTGCTGGTCATGTCTCGCGCGCTGGCGGCCAACGCATCGAGCCGCTCGTGGCTGCAAAAGCACCTGTACGCCTTGCCCTCGCTGAGCAGCCGCTCCGTGTACTGCTTGTAGATGTCTCGTCGCTCACTTTGGCGGTAGGGACCATGGGGGCCGCCGGCCTGGGGCGACTCATCGGCGTCGAGGCCGGCCCATTTGAGTGTTTGGTAGATGTTTTCCTCGGCCCCCGGCACGAGACGCTTTTGGTCGGTGTCCTCAAGCCGCAGCAAAAACTGGCCGCCCGTGGACTTTGCCAGCAAAAAGTTGAATGCGGCCGTGCGCAGGCTCCCGAGGTGGATTGATCCCGTGGGGCTCGGGGCGAACCGTGTGCGAGCGGGGGCGGTGAGCGCCTTGAGGTGCTTGTCTTGGGGCCGTTTGAGCCTCCCCAACCGCTTCATCATCAAGAGCCGAGAGGTAAATGACCACCAGCGAAACGGACGTTTTGAGGGAATCGGTGACCCGCGTCGAGTCGCTTGCGGTGAATATCGGCGGGTTGACGGCGCAGATCCGGTCCAACGTCGCCGAGGCCATGCAGAACCTGGGGCCGCTGGCGCAGCGCGCGCAGTTCTCCACCGGCGCGCGGCAGGGCATTGACAACCTGCTGGCGGACCTGGAGCAGGTGCGGCCGCTTGTGGTGGAGCTGCAGGCGCACGAGGCGACCATCAACAACGGGCTGCTGGTGGAGGGGCGGCAGGCGTACGGCGACGCGTGGCAGGCGCTGGGCTCGATCTACACGCGGCTAACCAAGCAGCACAAGCAGTACCACGGGCTCATAAAGCAGGTGACCAACCTCCAGCAGCGGGCGGAGCAGGACTGCTCGAGTATTCTGCACGACGAGATGTCGCGGATCTTTGCCGAGCAGGAGCCGCACCCGGACGATGTGGCGAGCCTTGCGGGGCTGCTGCCGTTTTTCGTCGAGCGCGGGCTCGGCAACCAGGTCCACGTGATGGCGAGCACCCAGGTGAGCATGGCGACGCAAAAGGCGGTGCAGGCGCACGCGCAGCGCATCGAGACCGCCGCGGGAATCAAAAAGTTCCAGGCGTTCCATCAGCAGTACCTCGAGCAGCAGGCGCAGCTGCTGCACCACCTGTTTCCTCAGCACGCCAACGAGTACCTCGAGCTCGAGGACGAGATTTTCAAGCTGGAGGAGCAGCAGCTGCGCAAGAAGGTGGGGCGGCTGAGCCAGGGCAAGCAAAAGGGCGACATGGCTGCGTTTGACGAGATCGACACGTCGCGCGAGCTCGGCCAGGACGCCGAGATGCCGCAGCTCATCGACCAGGGCGGTGCGCGGCTCAAGAACCTGTACGCGACGGTGGACGGGCTGCTCGAGTCCAGGGCGCCCGAGGCGGGCATCTCTGCAGCGGTGGAAAAGTGCGCGCGCATCATCCGCGACCTGAAAAAGTACGAGTCCGGGGTGCGCTTCACGCTCGAGAAGCAGGCGCCGCGGTTCTACCTGCCGCAAAAGTCGCCCGGCTGGCTGAGCGGGTTCCCAATCACGTCGCGGCTGCCCGACCTGCTCGATCTGTTTATGGCCGATATGCTCGAGAATGTGTTTTACAGCCTAGAGCAGAGCGCGGGCCGGAGCGGCAAGACGCCTGCGCAGCAGGGCCTGTTTCTGATCAACAACACGTCGTTCGTGCAGCACTTTGTGGCGTCCAATGCCGCCAATGGCGGGCTGCTAGCGCCCAAGGGCGTGGCCGAGATGCGGCTGCTCAAGCACCACAAGGAGGCCACCAAGCTGTACCTGGCCGACTGGGAGCGGCTGAGCAAGTGCCTGATGGACCCGACGCTCACGCGCCCCGACGGCAAGCTCTCGAGCAAGGAGCGAGAGGGGGTCAAGGAGCGGTTCCGCCAGTTCAACACCGAGTTTGAGGTGCTTGTGGAGAAGCAGCGGCGCGCGCCGATCCCGGACAAGGATTTGCGGGTGGAGCTGTCCAAGGCGATTGGCAGCACGATCCGGCCGCTGTACCAGCTGTTTTACGACAAGCACTCTGCGGGCGATTTCACAAAGAACCTGGACAAGTATGTCAAGTATGATCCCAAGAAGCTTGATAGTATTTTGTCGACAATGTGATTTATTTATTTAGTTTTTTTATGCTAAAACCTCTACAAAGCGCTAAACCTGAGCAGACCCCCCACACACTTTGTCATGGACGCCATCTGCCAAAAGTACACGGCAACCCCCCAGGAGGAGCGGCGCGAGGCCGAGTTTGGGGAATTCGAGCTGCCCCAGGTCGACCAGCCGGCGGCATTCCTGCGCGCGCACACCGACGACGCCAGCAACCGCGACGCGCGGATCAAGATCCAGCACGGAACAACCACCCTGAGCTTTATCTTTGAGGGCGGGATCGTGGTGGCGGTGGACTCGCGCGCCACCGCGGGCTCGTGGATCGCCTCGCAGAGCGTCAAAAAGGTCATTGAGATCAACCCGTACCTGCTGGGGACCATGGCCGGCGGTGCCGCCGACTGCCAGTTCTGGCAGCGCTGGCTGGGATCGCAGTGCCGCCTGCACGAGCTGCGCAACAAGGAGCGCATCAGCGTCTCGAGCGCGTCCAAGATCCTCGCAAACGTCATGTACAACTACAAGGGCGCGGGCCTCTCGATGGGCACCATGATCTGCGGCTACTCCAAGTTCTCCAAGCCCGAGATCTACTATGTCGACTCGGACGGCAGCCGCGTCAGCGGCAACCTGTTTGCGGTCGGCTCGGGCCAGACGTTTGCCTACGGCGTGCTCGACCAGGGCTACCGCTGGGACCTCTCGGTCGAGGAGGCGCTGGCGCTGGGCAAGAGGAGCATTCTCGCGGCGACGCACCGCGACGCCTACTCGGGCGGTAGCGTCAACCTCTACCACATCTCCCCGGACGGCTGGACCTACCACGGCAACCACGACGTCGGCACCGCGCTGTGGGAGGCCAAGGAGAGCGAGGGCTCGTTCAACAATATTCCGGTTAGTGCGTAGATTAAGTTAGAATAAATAAAATTTGCCTACGCGGCCTCTGTGGTGGGCCGCTTTGGCGCGGGGTCGTCGCCGGGGGCGGGCCGCTTGAGCATGGCGCGCTGGTGCGCGCGCAGCTGCTCGATGGCGGCGAGGATGCTTGGGCTTGGGTTCGGCACCTTTTCTGCCTGCGCGAGGAGGTGGGCGATTTGTTCTGGGGAGTATTTGCGCGCGGAGGGAGCGGGAGCGGGTGCGGGAGGGGGGGCAGTGGGTGCGGCAGAGGGTGCAGAGGGTGCGGCAGAGGGTGCAGAGGGTGCTGGTTGTGCTTGCACCGGCTGAGCTTGCACTGCTTGGGGTGGTGCCGTCTGTGGTATAGGTTGAGCCGGCATAGGTTGAGCTGGCATAGGTTGACCCGGCACAGGTTGAGCAGGCACAGGTTGGGCTGGCATGGGTTGACCCAGCACAGGTTGAGCAGGCACAGGTTGGGCTTGTGGTACCGTTTGAGTCTGTACCTGACTCGGTACGGCATGTGCCACTTGCGCTTGAGACCCTTGAACCTGCTCAGGCAGTGGCTCAACCTCAGTCTTGACCTCTGCCCCAATTACTGGAACCGCTTGGCTCGCCGGCTGGGGTATCACTGGCGCACTAGGGCCTGGCGTACTAGGACCCGGTGTACCACTGGGACCTGGTGTAGTACCCGTACCACTCCCCTCATCCTCCTCAAACACAGGCTCCATGCCTCCCATCCCCTGCTTGAGCTCCCGCAGCTCCTGCTTCACCTCGTGCTGAACCTCAGACGGCCGCCGCGTCGTCTGGTACTTGATCAGCTCCAGCGCCTGCACCAAGATCAAGTTCACCTGCTGCGGGCTCTGGAGGAACTTTTCCAGCTGTTCAATGCCACCAGCGCTCTTGGCCGCCCGCGCAACAACAACCGCAAGCGCGTTCGACAACATCTGCGCATTCAGCGTCTTGCCGCCAGCCTTGGCCAGGTGGCCCTGCAGCTGCGACTGCAGCCGCGACAGCAGCCGTATGAGCTGCGGGCTCAGCAGGTTCCCCGACTCGGTCCGCGGCTTGCTCTCGCTCATCTTGCGGCTCGGGATCTCCTGGGCCAGTTCGGCAATCGACTTGTCCGGCTGGCTGTTGCTCGCCCTCCGTTGCTTGGCGTGCGCGCGTTTCTTGTCCTTTTCGTTAATGTACTCTGTGTCCAGGCCCCAAAGCCAGCCCTTGCCCTCCTTAGACACCTTGCGGAACGCCTTGGACGAGCTCAGGTTGTGACGGACGCTGTTCTGCCACCCGGACGGGCAGTAGCGGTAGTAGGGAAACAAGTCCATAATTGCCTCGTAGATATCGGCAAGTGATAGCCCATTGTCCGGCGCGCGCTCCTGCAGCGCGCGCGTGATGAGCACAGAGTAGCTGAGCTGCGGCTTCTCGCGGTACTCGACAGGGATCTCTTCGAGCGTGTATTCGCGCTTCTTGGGCTTCTCGGGCTTGGGTTCGCTGGGCACGGCCTTCTTTTTGGGCCGCTTCTTCTCCTCAACCGCGAAAAAGTTGTTTTCGTTCTCGTCGGGGCTGTCGGGCAGCTCAGTCGCGTCCGGGTCCAGGCGCGCCTCGTGTTTGGGCGAGTTGGGCAAAACAAACTTGAACCCAATGGTGCCGATCTTGACTTCCATCTTGTCGCGCAGCGGCACCGTCGCCTCGTGCTGGACGAAATCAGAGTTCACAAACGCGCCGTTGCGGCCCATAACCGTGAGCTCGAACCGCTGTGTCGCAAAGTTGTAAAAGATTTTCGCGTGCTGCCGCGAGATCGCCTTGGAGGACCCCAAGTGCACGTCCACCATGTTCTGGCCGTTCTGCGCGCGCCGGCCCAGTACAACCTGCAGCGTTTGCACGTAAAAGGTAAATTCCTCAAAGTCGAGACGCGCATAGGCGCTAACACGCGTGCGCTCGTCGACCTCGCGGTTTGCGGCGTCTACCGCGTCTGGCAAGGAATTGGCGCTGAACGCGCTTTGCTCGTACATCAATGGGCCATCCTGGGACGCGGGCCGAGATAGCTCAGGAGCTGTCTCGACGCCGGCGGGTGACCCTACCTTGGCGCCGTCGTCCATGATGAGTAAGTTGCGGGTAGGCGATGACAGTTTGTTGTGAGCGCACATGCTGCATGAGAGTGCAGGGTGCAGGGGGTGTAAAGTGCAGCATTTAGGGGGTGTAGGGCTAGCGGCGGGTGTAGAGCGGCCGCGTAACTGCAACTGGTTGGAGCTTAGCATTTACTGTGAATCCTGACAGCCCACAGCGCCTGCTCTTTGTGTGCACGGCTGCCTGCAAAGCTGCTTCCACCCCCCCCCCCCATACCCGCCCACCTGCCCCCCTCCCCAACACCCCCTCGTCCGCCAAATCTTGCACTTAACGGCCAAAGGCCCGCTATGTCTTGCACTTAACGCAAGTGCTGACATCTATAAAAGACGTTGCCCTGGGCATCCTCCCCCATCATGACCCAACTCTCTATCATCGGCGCCCCCTTCAGCGGCGGCCAAGGCAAGGGCGGTGTGGACGAGGCCCCTCGCATGCTTGAGCAAAAGGGTCTCGCCGCGGAGCTCGAAAAGCTCGGCTACCAGACCTCTTGGAACCACCTCGAGTTTGCCGACGTCGCCCAGGACGATGTGCGCAAGAACATGAAGCGCCCCAAGTTTGTGTCGCACGCCGCCGAAAAAGTGTACGAGGCGGTCAAGGCCGGCGCCGCCAAGGGCCCCGTGCTGACGGTGGGCGGTGACCACTCGATCGGCATGGGCACCGTGGCCGGCGTGCTTGCCGCGCACCCCGACGCGGTCGTGCTGTGGATCGACGCGCACGCCGATCTCAACACCCCCGCGGCCACCGAGTCGGGTAACCTGCACGGCTGCCCCGTCTCGTTCCTCACCGGCATCGACGACCTCGAAAACGACCCGCAGGACGAGTTCAAGTGGGTGCCCCGCAAGTGCCTCGACTTTTCGCGCCTCGCCTACATTGGCCTGCGCGACGTGGACGAGTTTGAAAAGGAGGCTATTCGCAAGTACAACATCGCCGCGTACTCGATGCACGATGTGGACCGCCACGGTATCGCCAAGGTCGTGGACATGGCCCTCGAGCGGGTCAACCCCGGCATGCGCCGGCCCATCCACCTGAGCTTTGATGTCGACGCGCTCGACCCGTTCTTTGCCCCCGCAACCGGCACCCCCGTGCGCGGCGGCCTCACCTGGCGTGAGGGCTGCTACATCTGCGAGGCGGTCTACGAGACGGGCAAGCTGGTTGGCATGGACCTAGTGGAGGTCAACCCGCATCTTGGGGAGACTGAGCAGCAGCGCGAGACGACTGTTCAGAGCGGAATTGCATTGGTCAAGAGCGCATTTGGCCAGACCTTGTTGCTAAAGTAGATAGAGCAGAGATCAATTGCAGAGATCAATTGCAGATAAATTGCAGAGATCAATTGCGCAACTGTTTATACATCAAACACTCTCATCCTACACTGCTAGCACTGTCATCATGTTTGGGAATAAAAACGGCTCAGACTCGTCCAAGCCAGCGTTTGGCGCGGCCAACGGCGCGGCCAGCGGTGGTTTCACCTTTGGCCAGCCCTCGGGAGACGCGAGCAAGCCCACATTCTCCTTTGGTAGCGCCTCGGACAAGCCCGCGGCCACGCCGGCGTTTGGCTCCGCTTCGGGCGCATCGGCGGACAAACCGGCCGAATCAAAGCCGCTTTTCGGACAGCAAACACAGGGTAGCCTCTTTGGAGCCAAGCCTGACGCCAAGTCGGACTCGGGCGACAAGCCTGCGGGTGGGCTGTTTGGTGCCTCTGGAAGTGCGTCTGCCGCCAAGCCGGCCTTTGCGTTTGGTTCCTCTGACAAGCCTGCTGCTGCGCCGACGTTTGGCTCTGGGAGCTCGCTCTTTGGGGCCAAGGAGCCCGCCAAGGATGCCGCCAAGGATGCCTCCAATGAGCCTGCCAAGCCAGCGTTTGGACTAGGGGGCGCTGCATTCGGCAGCTCAGACAAGAAGGAGACGCCATTATTTGGTGCCAAAAAGGAGACTACACTCGGTGACAAGAAAGAGACTCCTCTTTTCGGCGAGAAGCAGACACCCCTGTTTGGTGCCGCTTCTGACAAGAAGGATACTACCACTCCCACATTTGGGGCACCCGAAAAGAAGGATAACCCGTTGTTTGGCTCTGCCAGCTCTGCCAGCTCGACCACCAGCAAGCCTTTGTTTGGCGAGAAAAAGGACGAAAAGCCTTTGTTTGGCGAGAAAAAGGACGACAAGCCTGTGTTTGGTGAAAAGAAGGACGACAAGCCTGTGTTTGGTGAGAAAAAGGACGACAAACCCACCTTTGGTGCTTCCGACAAACCGACCTTTGGCGCCTCAACCGACAAACCCGCCGACAAACCCACCTTTGGCGCCGCTTCAACCGAGAAAAAACAGGAAATCACCCCAAGCATGTACATGCGCAACAAGTCCTTTGAGGACATCATCTCAAAGTGGACGTCCGCGCTCAACACCTCACAGAAGCAGTTCCAGGACCAGGCCCAGGACATTGCCAAATGGGACCGCGTGCTGGTCGAGAACGGCACCAAGATCAGCAACACCTGGAGCGAGGTGCAGGGGCTCGAGCTCCAGCAGACGCGCATCGACGACCTGCTCAACTACATTGATGGCCAGCAGACGTCGCTCGAGCAGATGCTCGACAAGTACGAGGCGAGCCTCGAGAGCGCATCCAAGTTCGACCACCTCCAGCCGGCCGACCAGGAGCGCAAGGAGGCGTACGGGCTGGCCGAGTCGCTCGAGACCCGCCTGGACGACTTTGAGACCAGCCTGACGTCGCTCATTGGCGAGATCAACAAGATCTCCCAAAACGCCAACCAGATCAAAGACGAGGACCCGATCGGCCCGGTGCTGCGCATCCTCAACTCGCACCTCGCCTCGATGGAGTGGATCGAGGACAATGCCAGCCAGCTGCAGGACAAGCTGCAGCAGGTCTACGCGCGCAATGCAAAGACCCACATCCCGTCCGCGTGGAATTAAAGACCTTTTTAGGTTTCGAAACTAATTAAATATGCTTATAGCCGACAATGTCAATGAGCCGCGTGACGGCGTTGGCGCACCGCGCCGGCGGGCCGCTCGGGGCGGGGGCGCCCATGTCGTGCACGCGCTCGATCGCCGAGACCTGCTGGTAGCGCGCGTGGATGAACCGGCGCACGCGCTCGGGCACGTCAGAGCTCTGGCCCATGCTCAGCACCAGCGCCGTGAGCAGCTGGAACACAATCAGGTACAGGTCGTACTCGAGCCCCTGGCCCTGGCGCTCCGCCAGCGCGTACATGTGCGAGAGCTTGGTGATGAGGTCGCTCTGCAGCAGAAACTCCGCGCCGGAGCGGCTCTGCGCGAGCTCCAGCATCAGGCACAGCGTCACCTTGGCGTCCACCAGCGGCGCGCTCACGAGCGACTGCACGAGCAGCTGCAGCATGTTGCTGCGGATTAGGCTGCTCTGCACAGACTCGTCTCCGGTCTCGCGCGCAGTGGTCGCCAGCGTCTGCAGAAACACGAGCGCGACCAGCCGCAGGTCCTGTTGCTCGCACAGCGCGTCGGTGCAGATGCTCTCGATAATCCGGTCGCCCAAACTATTGACCACCGCCAGTTTGTACTCTTGCAGCTCGCGCTGGTGCGTCTGCAGCGTCATCTGCAGCGTCTGGTACCCAATCACGTACAGGTCGGTGCGCAGCGACGCAAACGTCAACGAGCTCGGAATGCACATCATTGCCGCCCGGTACAGCGAGTGCAGCCGGTCGAGCCCAATCAGGTCGTCGCTGTGGTTCTCCATGTACCGCTCCAGCAGCAGCACCAGCAGCGACGCCAGCGGCTTGCAAAACGTCAGGTCGCTGCGGCTGCTCTCGACAAGCTTGGGGACCAGCGTCTGGATCGTCTCGAGCACAAAGGTCGTTGTGTCTTGCTCGCGCGCGACGTTGCGCGTGTCGTTGACCAGAATCGGCACAAGCTGCGACCACGGCCGCAGGCACTCGAGCTGGGCGGTCTTGATCTTGAGGTGGATGAGCGACCGCTCATAGAGCTGCACTAGCTCGTCGTCGCTCTTGTCCGAGTTGAGCGGGCTCACCAGCAGCATCAGCCTGAGCTTGCCCACGTCGAGCGGGCCGTGCGGGTCATTGGGCTTGATCTGAGCAGGCACCGGCGCGGGCGCGTCGGGCCGGAACTTTAAAAAGTCCAAAAAGTGCAGCACGGACCGCGAGCTCTGGCTCTGCAGATTCATCAACACCTTGACGTAGCGCGCAAGTAGAGAAAAGGTCTGCCGCTTGGACGACGTGTGGAACTCGAGCGCAACCATATCCAGCAGGGCCGCGCGGCGCTTGAAAAAGTAGTAGAACGCCTGCGCAGACTCAAAGCTGAACGTGGCAGAGAACTTGATGCCCTGCCACAGCGTGCGCGTGCTCACCACCGGCTCCAGCTTGAGCAGCTCAAGCAAAAAGTCCTCCTGGGACCGCAAAAAGTTGAGCGTGAGCGCGCTGCTCAGCGGGCTCTGCACCAGCTTGAGCAGCACCTCGCTCAGCAGGTACGCCAGGTGGGCCTCCTCGAGATTGATGCTGTTGCGGTCCATTGCCCTGACGTTTACCTTGAGCAGGCCGCAAATACTCTCGAGCAGCGAGGCACCGGTGCCAATGGCTCCAACCAGGTTGGTGTCCACCGTGAGCTGGTCGTTGCCGAGCCTGAACCCAAGCAAGTAGTGGGCAAAGGTCGCCTGCTTGGAGCCGATACCCTGGAGAAGCAACTCGAGGATGGCCGTCTGCACCTCCGGCTTGGCATCGGCAAAATTCTCAATCAGGCCCAGCTTGATGTTGCCCACGTTGGGGGCGGTCTCGAGCACCGCAACAATGCGGTCGCGCCGCGTCGGCGACGGCATAAAAAGGTCACTCAACGCGATCCTTTGCACCAGCTTAACCGAGGCGAGCGCCAGCGCCCAGTACCCCGAGCTACTGAATGTCGCCAAATAAGAGATGATGTCGAGGTTGTACAGCACGGGCTTTTCAAACGACGACGGTTTCTTGTTTTGCAGCAACAGCGACACCAGATCGGCCGCCGCGGTGGCGCCTTGGGCAATCTCGGGGGTCAGGCTCTCGATGGGCTGGCGTAGCATCGAAAAGAGCACCTCGTAAAAGTTGCGCCCCAGGCACAACTCGGTAACGGCCTTGAACGGGAACTTGGCCAAAAACTGGTTGATTGTGGCGTCGCCCTCCACCAGTTTGTCCATATTGAGGCTCTGTGCGAGCGCCAGCGGCACCTGAACGAGCTTGCCGTCGAGCGGTTTGAGAAACGAGCTAAACACCGCAATGCATGCAGACTGGAGGGATGTGCGCTCCGACAGGTCCTCTAGAGACTTGGACCACACAAACACCTTGGCCACAAAGTTGCAATAGTCGACAAGGTGCGGCGATTTGGGCACCGCCGTGGAGGACATATTTTGGGCAAGCTTGGACACCAGCCCAATAAACCCAGTAGCGTCGCTGATACTTGTGAGAAGCAAATCAAACCGCGGCTCGCTCGAGGGCGAAAAGCACAGGCCATTGCTCGCAGGCTTGTACACAATCGCATTAAACGCCCAGTCGTCGACCATTGTCCAGAGCTCGTCCGTCTTTTCGGGCACTACAAAGCCGCTGAGACAGCTAAAGATGGGCGCGTAGAGCGGCGTCTGGAACTTGAGGAACTCAAACAGCACGGCAACCATGTTTTTGGACTCAAAGTCCCACAGGTGCCCGCGCGCCTCGGGGCTGTCGCTCGCAATCACATAAATCAGCCTGAGGTAGCTGTACAAGACAAACACGGTCGACTCGTCGAGGTCGGTCTTGTCGTCGCGCAGCTTTGCCACATAGTACTTGAGTACGTCGTGAATGTAGGACCAGGTGAGCGCAAACGAGCGCGAGAGCGGCGCCAGCTGGAGCATGTGCGAAGCAGCCAGGGCAGCTTGAGGACCGCACGCAAGCGAGCCGAGCATCTCATTGTACGCGGCACTGATGAACGCGGCCTGGATAGTCGAGCCCCATTTGAGAAACCCGTACAGGGCGCTTCCAGGGTTGTGCCAAATCTCTAGGCTCGAGTCGGGGCGGTCCTCGTACAAGTATGAAACAAACAAAAAGAACCGCTCGAGGTCCACGCCCGGCTGCGCAGAGTCGCCAGACAAGTAGGCGTCCTCTTCGCTGAGGCGCATCTCGCGCAGAATGTGCGCATTGTTGGCAACAAAGGCAGCAATTGCCGCCTCAAACTCGCACACAATCAGGCTGGCGATCAGCGGCAGCACTTGCGCATTGAGGGGCGGCACGCGCGTGCGCAGCAGCGAAAAGTCATTAAAGGTGATGTTTTGCTCGGGCCTGATGTCTTTGGCCATGGCCGCAAGTAGCTCGAGACCGCCGTCATTGATGCTGCTGCGCATCAGCTTGTCATTGGGATGGAACGCGCAGTAAAGGGTGGCCACCCCACCCTTCCACCACAGCGAACGCCACTCGCTGTCAAAGCTCCCGGGCTTGATCTCGTGCTTGCGAAAGTAGGCAATCAGCGGCACAAGGTAGGCGTACAAGTGCGAGCCGTACGAGCTAAAGGTAGCTGCCTCTTTGAGAATCTCCTGAATGGTCGGCTCGCCGACCTTGCCCTGGCAAACTAGCCTGTGCAATATGCAGGCCAGTATTTGGTGCTCTTCAACGAGAAAGTTGTGCTGGGCCTCGATTGTGGGAACAAACTGCGGGTTTTGGTCGTTTTGCAGAAATCTTCCGCGCTGCAAACGTTCGTTTAGGTCTTCAATCGAGCGCTGCACGCCTGTGAGCGCCTTTACAATCACGGTTGGCTCCTTGCCCAAAATCTTGGATACGTCGTAGTTTGTGGGCTCGATCTCGACCAGCGCGCGGCAAATATCCAGTATGTGCGCCCGCCTATAGTAAAACAGCAGCAGCGCCGCCTGGTGCAGCTCGATCCCCAGCCGCTTGGAGGACTGTGATGCATAAAACACAAACTGAGCCGCGAGCATCTCGTCGAGCCCCAGCTCGTCCGCTACTTCTGCACTTGTGTTCATAAACTTTTGTGAGAGCTTGAACTCGGCGCCATCTACCTTGATGAGGCCCTTAGCCAGCGTTTGCCTGGCACTGTCGCTCTTGGCGGGTGTGGCCAGCAACCCGCTCAGGTCGTCTTGCAATTTCCCCAAAAGATCCAGAGCTTTGCGACTGAGCTCCCGCTCAGGCTCCTGGAGCTGCTCGCTGAGCTCCCTGAAATCCTCTGTATTGCAGTGCATGAGGTAATGTTTACTTGTGCCGGGGTAGTGTTTTGGCAGGCAAGAATGGCACTTTTCCAACTATAATAAATGCTCATACTCGAAAATATTCCCTTTTTTTGAGTTTGTCTCGTCTCTCCATCCTGACATGCAAAAGCTGATCAATACGCACGAGGATCTCGAGCAATTTAAAAAGAGTAGAGCGTGCAGCAAGCTCAAGTCGCTCATCGAGGCTACAAACAAGGCTTGCATAGGTGTTGAGGTGCCTCCCACAACCTCAAACCCAGACGCGGTCACGCTCTTGTCGTACTTTGAGGAACTCAGGGCAATCGCACAGGGTGTGGAGCCCGTACGCGATGGCCAGCGATTTGGCAGCGTTGCATTTCGCGTATGGCACGAACGCAGCAAGCCCATCTTTGCCCGGTACGGTACAGAGTTTGGCCACTACCTCTCCCAATCCTGGGGTAACCCCACGCGCCTCGACTATGGTACAGGCCACGAGCTCAACTTTTTGGCATTTATTGGCCATATTGTCGAGACATTCAGTGCTCCAGACATCCTCAAGGTGTGGAGTGAGTACTACTTGCTGGCTCGGCAATTGATTGTGCGGTACAACCTGGAGCCCGCTGGATCCCACGGTGTTTGGGGCCTTGACGACCATTTCCACCTGTGCTACCTTTTTGGCTCGGCCGAGATCAAGCTTGACGCAGACGCTCCACCTCCCAAGAGTGTCCTCGACCCAGAGGTTGTAGCTGCCAATGCGGCAACCAACCTATATTTTGGAGGGATTGCGTTTATTTATTCAGTCAAAAGGGGTCCCTTTTTCGAACACTCGCCGCTGCTGCACGATGCGAGCTTGGCGGCCAACTGGGTCAAGGTCAACAGAGGCATGCTGAGGATGTACTATGACAATGTGTTTGACAAGTTTCCCGTGATGCAGCACTTTATGTTTGGCCAATTTTACCCCTTTAACAACTAGCACATTTATTCGTTCTTCAGGTTAGGGTTTGAGTTTTTCACTTTAAGAAAAAATTATCTAAGATTTCTACCAAATGGCCAAATCCCAAAAACGGAAGCAGCCTGTCGACGATTTCGCGGCTTTTAGCGACAATGATGCGAGCAGCTCTGAAAACGAGGGTATGACTGTCGAGGAGCTTGAGAAGCAGCTCCAGGATGAGGAGATCGAGGTCCCCAGCGAGGGCGAAGATCTTGAGGAGCCCGTCCAAGAGGAGCCCAAGAAACCGCAATCCAAAAAGAGCGAGCACATCACCGTGGAAGAGTCTGATCAAAAGCCCTTTAGCTCTCTTGAGCTCAGCAAACCCACTTTGCAGGCTATCGAGCAGATGGGGTTCAAGACAATGACCGCCGTGCAAAGCCACACAATCCCGCCCTTGCTTGCTGGTCGCGACGTCTTGGGCGCGGCCAAGACTGGTTCCGGCAAGACTCTGGCCTTTTTGATTCCCGCCATCGAGCTTTTGTACCGCCTCAAGTTCAAGCCTCGCAATGGCACTGGTGTGATTATCGTCAGTCCTACCCGCGAGCTTGCCCTGCAAATCTTTGGTGTCGCCAAGGAGCTCATGGAGCACCACTCGCAAACTGTTGCCATTGTCATGGGTGGTGGCAACAACCGCCGTCAGGAAGCCGACAAGCTGGCAAAGGGCGTGAACCTGCTGGTTGCTACTCCTGGTCGTTTGCTCGACCACTTGCAAAATACTCCTGGCTTTGTTTTCAAGAACCTCAAGGCTCTGGTTATTGACGAGGCTGACCGTATCTTGGAGGTTGGTTTCGAAGAGGAGATGCGCCAGATCATCAAAATCTTGCCCTCTGAGGGCAGACAGAGCATGCTTTTCAGTGCTACACAGACTACAAAGGTTGAGGACCTTGCCCGCATCTCGCTACGCAAGGGCCCCCTCTACATCAATGTCCACCAGGAAAATACCACCAGCACTGCTGATGGCCTCGAGCAGGGATACGTGGTGTGCGAGTCTGACAAGCGCTTTTTGCTGCTCTTTACCTTCCTCAAGCGCAATCGCAACAAGAAGGTCATTGTTTTCCTGAGCAGCTGCAACAGCGTCAAGTACTATGGCGAGTTGCTCAACTACATTGACCTGCCTGTGCTTGATTTGCACGGCAAGCAAAAGCAGCAAAAGCGCACAAACACTTTCTTTGAGTTCTGCAACGCCAAGGAAGGTATCAT
This sequence comes from Wickerhamiella parazyma, assembly GCA_030562575.1. Classification (NCBI taxonomy): domain Eukaryota; kingdom Fungi; phylum Ascomycota; class Dipodascomycetes; order Dipodascales; family Trichomonascaceae; genus Wickerhamiella; species Wickerhamiella parazyma. The sequence goes on from JAKTZS010000006.1 coordinate 128,691, forward strand.
GCTGTGCACAGACGTTGCTGCGCGTGGCCTCGATATTCCTGCCGTCGACTGGATCATTCAGTTCGATCCTCCTGATGATCCTCGCGACTACATCCACCGTGTTGGCCGTACTGCTCGTGGTGCCAAGGGCAAGGGTCGCTCGCTCATGTTTTTGACGCCCAGTGAGCTTGGATTTTTGCGTTACCTCAAGAGCGCCAAAATTCCTCTTAACGAGTACGAGTTCCCCCAAAACAAGATCGCCAACGTTCAGTCGCAGCTCGAGAAGCTGGTTTCATCAAACTACTGGCTCAATCAAAGCGCTCGCGACGGCTACCGCTCTTATTTGCAGGCATACGCATCGCACTCGCTCAAGACTGTGTACCAAATTGACCAGCTGGATCTCGTCAAGGTTGCGCGCTCCTATGGGTTCAGCGTTCCTCCCAAGGTGAATATCACCATCGGCGTGAGCACAAAGAGCGACCGCAAGTATCGCAAGGAAGGCCACAAGGGTACTCGCGACGACCGCAAGGGCCATGGCCGCGATCACAAGCGTATTAGAGCTTAGCTATTTAAATAATGCATAATAAATATCAGGGACCGCGCTTCTAGGCGTCCGATTCTTGCTGGAACTGGGCAATGAGGTCTGGCTTAAACAGGGGCTCTGAATAGGCTGGACGCAAGGGTAAAAGCCACATCCACACCGGACCCATTGTGTTGCACCAGTTGCGCCACGCGCCTTCGTCAAACAATGATGCAACAGCGATTTTCTTTTGCGAGACATTCACCACGCGCCTCGAGTCCTTTACTGGAAAATTCACAAACTGGTCGGTTTTTTTCGTCCAACGCATATTGCTGATTGTGGTTTGGGCCTTGAAAACCATGACAACGTGCTGGAAAGCCACGGAAAGGCAAAAGCCACCCAGGAACCCGCACAGAATGTAGAGTACTATGCTCAGGGCCATGGTATCTGGGAATGCATGGTGCTGAAACACGAGCAGGCAAACAAACACATAAATAAAGCTTGCCGCTAGAAATGTGCTAAACAGAACAAAGAACTTGCGGTTTCCTTGGCCAATCACGGCACCAATCCAGACACAATAGTGGTCCATCACAGGCACGCATCTCCCGACCTTGGTGCTGTGTGAGGTTCGGTTGGGCTTGACCATCTGGCACTCGCTGCAGTAAAAGGCAAACCCCTCGGAGGAGCACATAAACGGGTCGTCGTCTGAGCTTTGGATGTAGTGTTGGTGCACGCGCCCGCAGCCATAGAGATGGATCAATACGAGCTGAAAGAGCGCAAAAGCGATCAGGACTCCAAAGCCGCAAATTAGGCCGATTCCTGAGGCGTTGTTGTGCGGGTAAACGCGCTGCCACAAGAGACGAAATGCAAACGCATAGGTAAACAGGCCGATGATGAGCAAGACGCAAACGGGGACCACAAACTCGACAGACTTTTCGACCCACGCGCCCACCTTGCGGCTCATCTTGGGCTTGTTTGGGTCCAAATTTACTTGCATCACGTCCTGACTCAGCGCAGGCACTTGATGTCACAATGCAGGTAGCAGCGAAGCTCAACGAACAAAATGTGGTTGTGGTTGCGAAAAGCAACCCCTTGTTTTTTGCATAAATAATCTCCTAAAACTTTGACTTTTGCCTTAATGAAATTTCTGGAACCTGCGGGCACTTTTCATGGAACTTTTCGTAAAGTTCTAGACGTTTCCTCGACAAGTATATAAGGTGGGACGCCCCCCCCCTCGGCAGAACCAAACATGTCTAAAGCAGTTGGAATTGATTTGGGTACTACCTACTCGTGTGTCGCCCACTTTGCCAATGATCGCGTTGAGATCATTGCCAACGACCAGGGTAACCGTACCACCCCTTCGTTTGTCGCCTTCACCGACAGCGAGCGTTTGATTGGTGACGCCGCCAAGAACCAGGCCGCCATGAACCCCGCCAACACTGTGTTTGATGCCAAGCGTCTTATTGGCCGCAAGTTTGCCGACCCCGACACCCAGAACGACATCAAGCACTTCCCCTTCAAGGTCACCGACAAGGGTGGCAAGCCCGTCATCAACGTCGAGTACAAGGGCGAGGCCAAGACATTTACCCCTGAGGAGATTTCTTCCATGGTCTTGACCAAGATGAAGGAGATTGCCGAGGCCTACCTCGGTGGCCAGGTCAACGACGCCGTCGTCACCGTCCCTGCCTACTTCAACGACTCTCAGCGTCAGGCTACCAAGGACGCCGGTCTCATTGCTGGCCTCAACGTCCTGCGTATCATTAACGAGCCCACTGCCGCCGCCATTGCTTACGGTCTCGACAAGACCTCCGACAAGGAGCACAACGTTTTGATCTTTGACTTGGGTGGTGGTACCTTTGATGTCTCTTTGCTCTCCATTGACGAGGGTATCTTTGAAGTCAAGGCCACCGCTGGTGACACCCACTTGGGTGGTGAGGACTTTGACAACCGCCTCGTGAACCACTTTGTTGCTGAGTTCAAGCGCAAGAACAAGAAGGACATTACCGGCAACCAGCGTGCCCTTCGTCGTCTCCGCACCGCCTGCGAGCGTGCCAAGCGCGCCCTGTCTAGCTCTGCCCAGACCCCCATTGAGATCGACTCCCTGTTTGAGGGTATCGACTTCTACACCAGCATCACCCGTGCTCGTTTCGAGGAGCTCTGCCAGGACCTCTTCCGCTCTACCTTGGCTCCCGTTGAGTCTGTCCTCCGTGATTCCAAGATTGACAAGTCCAACGTTGACGAGATTGTCCTTGTTGGTGGTTCTACCCGTATCCCCAAGGTCCAGAAGCTTGTCTCTGACTTCTTCAACGGTAAGGAGCTCAACCGCAGCATCAACCCTGATGAGGCTGTTGCCTACGGTGCTGCTGTCCAGGCCGCTATCCTGACTGGTGATACCTCCTCCAAGACCCAGGACCTGCTCCTGCTTGATGTTGCCCCTCTTTCCATGGGTATCGAGACCGCTGGCGGTGTCATGACCGAGCTTATTGGCCGCAACTCCACCATCCCCACCAAGAAGTCCCAGACCTTCTCCACCTACGCCGACAACCAGCCCGGTGTGTTGATCCAGGTCTTTGAGGGTGAGCGCAAGTTCACCAAGGACAACAACTTGCTTGGCAAGTTCGAGCTCACTGGCATCCCCCCTGCTCCCCGCGGTGTTCCCCAGATCGAGGTCACCTTTGACATTGACGCCAATGGTATCCTGAACGTCTCTGCCCTCGAGAAGGGTACTGGTAAGACTCAGAAGATCACCATCACCAACGACAAGGGCCGTCTCTCCAAGGAGGACATTGAGCGCATGGTCAACGAGGCCGAGAAGTACAAGGAGGACGACGAGGCCGAGGCCAACCGCGTTGCCGCCAAGAACGGTCTTGAGTCTTACGCTTACAGCCTCAAGTCCAGCACCAGCGAGGACGAGTTCAAGTCCAAGGTTGACGCTGAGGACCTCTCCAAGCTCGAGGCTGCCATCACCGAGACCATCTCGTGGCTCGACAACTCCAGCAGCGCCTCCACTGAGGAGTACGCCGACAAGCAGAAGGAGCTTGAGGGCGTTGCCAACCCCATCCTCAAGAAGGTGTACGAGGCTGGCGGTGCTCCCGGTGGTGCCGCTGGTGGCATGCCCGGTGGATTCCCCGGTGCTGCCCCTGGCGCTGCCCCTGGCGCCTCTGAGGACGGTCCCACCGTTGAGGAGGTCGACTAATTTATATATAGATGTTAGTTCTTGATTATTATGATATTTGAGATAGAAGGCTTTGGTTAATGCACCAATGTGGGCTCACTGGAGAGCAGTCACCAGGACTGATAAAAGAGGGGCGACTGCTTCTATGGCAGCTCTTGAGTATGTATGGTTTTAGTGTCACAACCGACGGTCGGTGAGTCACCTGAGCCGCGGTCATAGGGTGGCTCAAATGTTAGAAGTCATTGTTGAGCTATGGCGGTAGTGACATTCTTAGACTCGACTGGTCTGGTATCCTGACCTGTCAACATACAATACATTAGTTCCTCGCTCACACTCCCGCCATCACTCATCATGTCCAAAGACAAGCAGTTTGCAATTGACCATATGAACAAGGATCACACCCTTGCGCTCTACGACTATGTCAATGCCTTCAATAACGAACGCCTGGACATTGACCAGCATGCCAAAACCCAGCTCACCCTGACGGATATCTCGCTAGACAAGATGACCCTGCAGTGGCGCGAAGACGACCATGCTCGTACCGTAGATGTGCCTTTTGTGCCTCCAATGGACAATTTCAGCCAGCTCCGCACGCGTGTCACCCTCTTGGCCTTTGAGGCTGCGGACCGTCTCGGGGTGGCGCCCTCGCGCATCACAGAGTACAAGCACTGGTCAGAGCCCATGGATGCAATCGTGGATATTGTTGTGATGGCGCTCATTTGGAAAGCCGTGACAGGCTGGCCACTGGCGAGTTGGGTGGACAACAATGCAACGCGGTGGGTAGACGAGTGGACGATTCCGGCTGTCGCACTGGCTCTTTGTATCCATATTTGGGAGATTGTGGTGCTGATCAAGCCCAGGCTCGAGCGCTACCGTGTGCCAAGCCCCGCGTACTACAAGTGGATTGTCGCCACTTTTATCGGCGGATTCCAGGGCGTCAAGCGGCTCAACTCGATTGTAAAGCCCAGAGAAGATCATCGCAAGGCGTTTATTGCCAAGTTTGGGGAGGCTGCAGACGGCAACACCAGTGCCAGCACCTTCGGTGCCGCCCCCAGTTTAAATACTGACACCGCCAAGACAACAGGCTCCAACTAGACTAGAATATTCACTCAAGTCAAGAATTACACCCAATGCAGCTTACTTTGTTGCTCTTCGGATTGCCGAGTCCATGCATTATGCATTATGCATGCCGCTCACCAATTGGGCCTTGGCCCATAAATATGGAGTGGACCCCCAGCAATGGCTACAAAACAAAAAATGGGACAGCTCGTTGACGGTGTTTGGAAGGATATTTGGTACGACACGAAATCCTCGGGCGGCAAGTTTGTGCGCACGGTTGCTCAATTCCGTTCGTGGCTCACCCAGGACGGTTCCAATGGCCCCGACGGGCAAAAGGGGTTTAAGGCCGAGCCAGGACGTTACCACTTGTACGTCAGTTATGCCTGTCCCTGGGCTCACCGCACTCTAATTGTGCGCAAGCTCAAGGGTCTCGACAAATTTATGGACGTGAGCGTTGTCAACCCATTGATGCTCGAGAACGGCTGGCCTCTGAACAAGGACTTCCCTGCAGCCACTGGCGATAAGCTGCATCCTGACATCAAGTTCCTTTACCAATTGTACCAGTCTGTCGACCCCAAGATCACCACCAGAGTTACTGTGCCCGTTGTTTGTTTGGGATACAAAGGAAAACACGATTGTGTCCAACGAGAGCTCAGAGATTATTCGCATGTTCAATGATGCATTTGATGCTGTTGGTGCCAAGGAGGGCGACTACTACCCCGAGAAGCTCAGGCCAAAGATCGACGAGCTCAATGAGTGGATCTACAACAACGTCAATAACGGCGTTTACAAGTGCGGCTTTGCTACTACTCAGGAAGCATACGACGAAGCCGTGGGTCCCCTGTTTGACTCGCTCGACCGGATTGAGGCTATCCTCTCAGAGAACAGGTACCTCGTGGGCTCTGAGTTCACTGAGGCCGATATTCGCCTGTGGACCACTCTGATCCGCTTTGACCACGTCTATGTGACGCACTTCAAGTGCGACAAGAAACGCATTGTCGACTATCCCAATATGTCTGGCTACCTGCGGGAGATTTACCAGATGGAGGGTATTGCCGAGACTGTGAATCTCAACCACATTCGCACTCACTACTTTGAGTCTCACAAGACAATTAACCCTCATCTGATCAAGTCGATCGGTCCTGAGATTGACTGGACTGCACCTCACGGCCGTGACCATCTCAAATAGTCTATACATCTATAGAAAATGGATTCAGATGCTTTCCTGGCTAGTAGTGCACTGTATGCGAGCATCCGCATGAGGCGGGGTAGTGGCAGCATGGTGGCACGCGGCATATAAAGTCGTGGCCGCAGCTCGTTGGTATTATGAAGTTTTTTGCTTTTGCTATTGCTGCCGTTGCGTCTGCTGCCACTACTACCCAACGTGACCCATACCAAGAGATTGGCCGTGAGGTTGGGTCCATCTACCAACGCATTGGGTCGCTCATCAGCGCCTCCACATACGATCACAGTGAGGTTATCTCTGTTCATGATGCCGCTGAGACCGCTATCCAGTCTCTTCGCCAGGAGATTAGCACTATCAACTGGAACGCTCTCATTGGGTCGAGCGCGGCACTGGTTTACACCTCGCAGCTTGAAGACTATGTTAAAGGTCTTGCTACTGTCAACGAGTACCTCACGAGCGCCCTGACATCTCCTGGACATGCTGCAAGCGCTCAGGCCACCAGCGTGCTTGCTGCCATTGCCAGCGAGACTGCTCGTGCCAGTTCTGTAGGAACCCAGCTGGCCGCTTCAACTCGTTCTAGCGCTTCTGTTACTACCACTGCTCGCCGTCAGAACTCTGCCTCCAGCTTGAGCTCGGCGGCGTCCAGCTCGGCGTCGTCTTCTTTGAGCTCTACCTCCAGCGAGAGGTCCCGCTCGTCCAAGAGCGCCAGCAGCTCTGCATCCAGCAGCTCTCACGGCCACTCTAGTGCCAGCTCCTCGAACGCGGCGATTGCAAATGCGATTCAGAACGGGCTGATGGGTGCCGCAGCCCTTGCAGCCCTGCTGTAACAAAGCATACGATTGACGTAGGACTAGATAGTTTATTTGTCTGAAACGCTCTTTTGTGGTAGCTCGAGCCCCGAGGAGTATGTGTAACTGGCTCGCGTCAATAAAACCGCCACTCACCACCTGCCCTTTTGGTCTTCACGCATTGCGCGATTTAGCTACGGCCAGAAGCACAAAAGGCCCACAGTTGAACACATATCCGGCTAATTCTACCAATTCTGCCCCAATATGCCAATACGTTGCCAACTAACCCTATCTAGTCACCACATGTTTGACTGCGATGCAGCTGGCACAGCAAACCTCGCTAGAGTTTTCACGTATAAGAAGGCCGATTGCAATTGAAAATGCACACAATGGTCCAAAAGAGACAGCATCCAGACTCTCCGTATCAACTCCAATCCCACAAAAAGCCATGCCCGGCCGAGTGAAAGAGAGCACATTGGTAGCGCGCGTTTTCACCCCGCACTAGTCCAAACCACATGCGTTGATGCTCTCTCAGTACTCGACTCTCTTTGAAGAAGCACTGGGCCCCACGTACCTTAAATTCCTCGAGCACGATTTGCCTCAGTCCTTTGATGAAGTAGAGTTCTTCGACGCACGGCTTTTCAATGATCTCGGTCTGATCAAAAAAAAAGCACTCTGCCCAAGCACGGCTACCAGGGGTTTATGCTCGCCAGCTTATACCGGCCCCGGAAGCAGGAACAAAGCCGCAACTTGAGCTTTGAAGCGCTGTTTAGTTGCATCAGAAATAGATATGCTGGTAAGGCGATTGTTAAAATCACCTGGGATCCAAGGTACCTAGACTGCAGCCTTGGCCGATTCAAAAATCTTGACTTCTGGAAGAAACTGTGCAGGTCTTGTCCCAGGAGCTATAAGTTTTTGCCCCAGGAGTTGCGGTCAGATCTTGAGCTGGCCAAGATTGTCTGCGGCCTTGACTTGGCTATGAATGTTTGTACACGCAAAGGGCTGATGCTAGTCTATTGCTCCAAGGAGTTTCGCAACAATCGCGACATCGTCCCAGCTGCTTGCGAAAACAATGAAAAATCGGCCAAGCACATTGGGACGCACTTCATCACAGACCCCGAGAAAATCAAAATAGTCAAGTCAATCAAGATGGCAAACCTATCGCGAAACTACCTGGACCATGATAAAGTCCTAGAGGCCTGTATGACAAAATATCTGAAAAATTTCAGTCTTTGATTTTGAAAAAGCTGGCGATCTGGTCACGGAAAAACGCTGGCCCTGAAATAAAGCTTGAAATTCCCAGATGCCGATTTTCAAAATAGACCTAATCTCACAAAATTTGTCCATTTACGTTCAGAAGCTCAACCATCGCGCTCTCCTGCAGGTGCCGGCTTACCTGTGGGGACCCCACGTTTTCTTCTTCTGTAATACATGCTGCTCGAGGAAGTGCATCGCCGCTACAACCCGCTACGTAAAAGCTGGGTTTTGTGCTCCCCCCACCGTACACAGCGTCCCTGGCAGGGCGAGCAGGAAAAAGTCGCCGACAAAAAGCCCGAGTACGATCCCAAGTGCTACCTGTGCCCCGGCAACACCAGGGCCAACGGCGAGACCAACCCTAAATACGAGACCACATTTATCTTTGGCAACGACTATGCTGCAGTCAAGCCCAAGGAGGAGGACGTTGAGTCGATCGAGGGCGATCTTTTCAGGGCAACTCCAGTCACAGGAAACTGTGCTGTGATTTGCTTTAGCCCGCAGCACAATGTTACTCTGGCCCACATGTCTGCCAAGGATATCGTGAATGTGGTCAAGGCGTGGCAGGACGTGTACGCCAAGGCTGTTGCCGACCCCGAGATCAAGTACTGCCAGATTTTTGAAAATAAGGGTGCTGCCATGGGCTGCTCAAACCCGCACCCCCACGGGCAGGCATGGATGCTGAGCGTCGTGCCTGACGAGCCGCAGATCGAGCACGAAGCCCTCGAGGAGTACCTGAACAAAAACGGCACGCACATGCTCGAGGACTACGCCGCCAAGGAGCTCGCCAACAAGGTGCGCGTGATTGACTCCAACGATACATTCGTGAGCGTCGTGCCGTTCTGGGCGACGTGGCCGTTTGAGACGCTGGTGCTGAGCCGCAAGCGCATCCGCAGCGTGTCTGACTTGAGCGCCGCGCAGGTCGAGGACCTGGCCGATATTTTGCAAAAGCTCACTGTGCGCTATGATAACCTGTTTGAGTGCCCGTTCCCGTACTCGATGGGCATCCACCAGGCGTTCACTAGCGGCGACGACGCGGACGTGGAGCACCTGCTGTTTCACTTTTACCCGCCGCTGCTGCGCAGCGCGACGGTGCGCAAGTTCTTGGTGGGCTTTGAGCTGCTGGGCATGCCCCAGCGCGACATCACGCCCGAGACCGCCGCCGAGATGCTGCGCAAGCAGCCTCTGGTGCACTACTAGCTAAATAGATTAAAATGGCTCGTCTTCTGGGCGGTACGGGGTCTCGAACCCCTCCGCAGTGGCGTAGAGTATGCTCTGGATGGTGCGCACGAGCTCGACTTGCGGGTCCTTGTCGTTGAGGCTGTCGCCCTTGTTTCGGTACAGGTCGTCGAGCTGCGTCTGGAGAAACTCCTCAATCTGCAGCAGCTTGGCATAGTAGAGCGTGCGCTCCGTTGTGACCACGTTGAGCGAGTGCTCGAGCTCGTCTGCATGGGCCTCGAGCTCGGCGATGCGAGGGTCTGGCAGCTGCGGATCGAGCTTGACGGCGGCGAGGCGCGCTGTGGGGAGGGCCGCAGGGCTGTGGGAGATGCGGGAGGCGCCGGCACGCGATGTTGCGCGCGAGGTTCCGGCCAGTTGCGGCGACCTGGCCGGGCGAGTGCTCACACGCGAGTTGCTGCCGGCCCTGGACGGGCTGAGACTCGCGCGCGGGCTCGCACGTGCTACCGAGGACGCACCGCGGCGGGCCACTGCGTCGTACGGGCCCTTTGGCGCGTTCTCCTCCCAGAACTTGTACATCCACTGCACAAACTCGAGGTTGTCCTGCAGGCGGCACTTGAGCAGCCGCTGCTGGTCAAAGTTGCGGTTGATCTTGCGCTTGTTGAAGATCGCCTGCAGCAATTTGTAGTTGTTTGCGTGCTCGTGCGCGGACGTCGAGCCAAACTTGACCTTGGCCAGGGGGATGTCGCCGTATATTGAGTCCATGATTTGGACGTACGCCTCGCCTGTGCCGAGCTGGTCGAGCTTTGAATAGTTTAATTGCAGCAGCTCATTGACCCACTGCAAAAGTGCCTGACGCGAGCTCATGTAAGAAGGTGCCGGGGGCAGCGCAGGGATCTGGGCGACTAAGAAGGGTGGTTTCAGGGTGCGACACTGCGGCGCTCGCTTAATTAAAGCATATGTTTTGCGAATCGGGTGCCCTCGTGCCCGCCCCCCGGTCGCGTCTCCCCCCCTCCTCCCCAAGCCCAAACCCCACAATCAATTTCTCTCCTGACACATGCGACGCGGACTGAGCCGACAAAATTCAGACGCGCGCGTACCGCGCTCGAAACTCGAGGAGATCGTCTCGACCGGTATGGACAGCGACCGCGGCAGCGCGCCGCCCCCGGACGACCCGTTCTCCGACAGCCAGACCGCCGCCCTCAACGACTCGATCGAGAACCTCAAGCCGACAAAGATGGTGGTGCTCTTGGCATGCCTCACCAGTTTTTGCGGGTTTATGTTTGGCTACGACACCGGCTACATCTCGAGCGCCCTCGTGGTGATCGGCAACGACCTGGGCCACCCTTTGACCACCGGCAACAAGGAGCTCATCACCTCGGCCACCTCGCTCGGCGCGCTGATCTTTGCAATGGGCGGCGGCTGGCTCGCGGATGTGTTTGGCCGCAAGTGGGTCATCACCTTTGCCAATGTCATGTTCATCGTCGGCGGCGGCATGCAGACCGGCGCCCACACCATGTGGACAATGATCATTGGCCGCTTCATTATGGGCTTTGGCGTCGGTCTGGCCTCGCTCGTGGCCCCCATGTACCTTAGCGAGGTCGCACCTACCCGGTTCCGGGGCCGCCTCGTGGTCGGCAACGTGCTGGCCATCACGCTGGGGCAGCTCATTGCATATGGCATCGGTGCCGGCGTGCAAAACGTGCACAATGGCTGGCGCATCCTGGTGGGCCTATCGCTCGTGCCCAGCGTCGTGCAAATGTCGCTGTTTATCTTTATGCCCGAGACCCCGCGCTATCTGATTCTGCGCCGCCGCTTTGACGACGCCCGCAAGGTCATTGGTAGCGTCTACACGGGCGCCAGCGAGGCCCAGATCAACGCCAAGATCGAGGAGATCCTCAGCGACATCCCCCAGCCGGCCATGGCCACCGAGGCCGCCTCCCCGCTAGTCAAGGCCCGCGGCGCCCTCCACAATGTCACTCACAACCTCAAGGTGTTGTTTACGGTCCCTTCCAACTGCCGTGGCCTGCTCATCATTGTGTGCCTGCAGCTTTTCCAGCAGTTTAGCGGCTGGAACGCCCTCATGTACTACAGCGCGACAATCTTTGAGGGCGTGGGCTTCAACAACCCCACGAGCGTGTCCGTCATCATCTGCGCCACCAACTTTGTCTTTACGTGCCTGGCGTTCCTCATCATCGACAAGGTCGGCCGCCGCACCCTCCTGGTGGGCTCCATGTGGGGCATGGTCGTGGGCCTCGCCATGTGCGCCGCCGCGTTCCAGTACCTCGAGTTTACAAACAACGGCTCGGTCAAGGAGGGCTCCGAGTCGTCGAAATGGGGCATCGTGTACATTGTCTTTACGTTCTTCTTTGCCGCGTCGTACGCGACAGGAATTGGCAACGTGCCCTGGCAGCAGAGCGAGATGCTCCCCATGGAGGTGCGCGGCGTCGGCAGCTCGCTGGCCACCGCGGTCAACTGGGCGGGCTCCCTGACAGTATCTTCGACGTTCCTGACCATGCTGCAAAACATCACCCCCACCGGCACCTTTGGCTTTTACGCCGGAATCTGCCTCGTGGGCTGGGTCCTGGTATTTTTCTTTTACCCCGAGACCGCCGGCCTCAACCTCGAGGAGATCCAGCAGCTGCTGGAGGGCGGCTTCAATGTCAAAAAGAGTCTCGCGCTGCACAAGCAAAAGCAGAGCATGTACAGAGCAAATGTGCACTGATGTAAATATTTAAGCGTTGTAGCCACAAATAGCGCTAGCGTAGCCATCTAGGCGAGGGCAGAGCTCAAAGGCAGAGCTGACCCTGTCAGAGCTGCTTCAGAGCCGCGAATCCAGCTCAGCACCACCGTTGGCGTCCCTGTTGGCGTCCCCGATGGCGTTTCCAATGGGCGCTCCCGTTGGTATCCCTGACGTCAGGGTGGGGTGCATACTCATGCACACCGGAAATACTCTTGACAAGTAAATCCGAGATGAGGTGCATAAGTGCGCTTTTTTCTCTCTGCTCGCCGCAAAAGATTTTTCGCAACCTTGCCTCAAACCCACTCCAGCCAGAATTTTCTATTTTCTCTGCAGCCCTTGCTACCCCCGCATCAGGCATGCCTCATAGCTCAACTGGCATCATGCACCTCTGTAGCCGCTGTCGAGTGCATAACTTCAAGGGGCCGGGCCCTGGCCGAGATTCGAGGCTGTCCGCATCCAGAAAATAATTTCTATAGTTTTGGTGGAATTTTTTCTCCACTTTTTACTCGCGCACGCCCCCCCAGCAACCAGCCCCTGTGCCGTGTTGAGTCAGCGAGCTGCACCCCAACCTGCAGGATGCACTTCCGTGCATACTGGCAACGCGCGCGAAAATCACCCCTATAAAAGAGTGGCCCTCGACGCAGCTGCCTTACACTTGGCGAGCCAGTATGTCTACCGAGAAAAAATACGACGGAGGGCACAGCAACCACGTCGACGTCTACGACAATGACCTCGAAAAGGTGAGCGTCATGGATGCGCACTCGGCTGAAATGCAAAAGCTCGACGAGGACGAGTTTGCCAAGCTCAACCGGGCCGATCTCGACGCTCAAATCAGCGAGCTTGATGCCATGGCCGAGCAGGAGCACACCCACAAGACGCTTTGGGAAAAGTGCTACCTCTACACGTTCCCGCTAAACATCCCGCAGCACTACATGGTGACTATGGTCGGTGTGTTTGCTGCATTCGCCGGAATGTTGAGCGGCCTGGACCAGTCTGTGATCTCTGGAGCCAAGACCTCAATGCAGGCCTACTTTGTTCAAAAGGGCGCGCCCCTCACAAAGCACGAGATCTCATTGATTGACTCGCTCATGCCCATTGGTGCCGTCACCGGCTCGCTCATGATGACCCCGCTCAACCATTTCGTGGGCCGCCGCGGCGCCCTTATGGGTTCGTGCCTGTGGTACACGCTGGGCGCAATCCTATGCGCTGCCGCCCAAAATGTGTCCACTCTCTACGCAGGGCGCTACTTTGTTGGTGTTGGTGTTGGTATCGAGGGCGGCTGCGTCGGTATGTACATTTCAGAGTCGGTCCCCGCAAACGTGCGCGGCAACCTCGTCTCGCTTTACCACTTTATGCTGGCTTTTGGAGAGGTTGTGGGCTACATTGTTGGTGCCATCTTTTTTGACGTTTATCAGGAGCAAAAGGGCGCGTGGCGCTTCATGCTGGGCTCCTCGCTCCTGTTTTCGACCATCCTGCTCATTGGCCTGTTTTGCCTCCCCGAGTCGCCTCGTTGGCTCATGGCCCACGGAAAGCCTGGCGAGGCTTGGTACGTGTGGAAACGTCTCCGCCGCCCCGACGACCCCGCCGCCCAGATTGAGTTTCTCGAAATGCAGGCCACCGCCACCCGCGAGATTGAAATTTCCAAGCACGAAAAGTTCTACGAGCGCTACCTCGAGCTGTTTATTCTTCCTCGTAACCGCCGCGCCTTTATCTATGCATTTGTGATGGTGTTTTTGTGCCAAATGACCGGTATCAATGGCATTCTCTACAACATGTCCACACTCATGGCCGGTATTGGCTTCGACGCTAAAAAGAGCGTGCTCATGTCTATTCCTAGTGGTGCAGCGCTCTGGTTGGGCACCATTCCTGCCATTCTGTACATGGACAAGCGTGGACGTCGCCCCTTTGCCCAGACCCTGATTGGGTCCATGGTGGGCCTTGTGTTGGTCGGTGTAGGAGGACTCTACGACGCCAAGATCCCTGACGAGAAAACCAAGGCGCTCGGGCTGTCATTGACCGGCATCTACATCTACATGATCTTTTTTGGTATCTACGCATGCTTCACTTGGATTGTGCCTGCAGAGTCCTTCCCGCTACGCAATCGCGCTCAGGGCGTCTCTGTGTGCTCTGCGCTCAACTTTTTGTGGGCGTTTACCGTGACGTACAACTTTTCAAAGATGCAGGCCGAAATGACCTACATTGGCCTGATGCTAGGGTTCTTTGGAGGCATTGCCGCGCTGGGAGTTGTTTTCCAGTGGTTTTTGATGCCCGAGACCAAGGGCCGCACGCTGGAGGAGCTAGACGATGTGTTTTCGATGCGCACGCACCAGACGATCGCCCAAAACACTCGCCGCATCCGGGCGCGCATATCGACATGGGGAATGAAGTCACTGGACGATCTCGAGGGCCCGCGTGTCAGGCGTCAAGCGTAATTATTTATAGGGCTAGCTGTAGGTGGAGCTTTCGCAATAAATATAGTGAGCCTGCTCATTTGCTCACCATTTAACAATAAATGGTATATTTAACCGTGTCTCAATGGCGACGCGGACTCCTACAATCGAGCTAGATTCTGGTTTTTGCCTTGTGCTGAGGGGTGCACCAAAGTAGGCGGCTGGATCTGGCGCCCCTCGCCTTAGAGGACTTGCAGGGCCGCAGGGAGAACAAGATTAGTGCCGAACGCTAGGCAGTCCTAGACGACATCAGCGTTGAGCCGTCTACTAAACTCGTTAAGCACCCATCTACTGACGAGCCTGAACTCAAAACAAGCTCCCGTCACATCCCTGTCATTGAATTGCATCGGTGCTATGTGATTCCAAAATCCCACAGATACAAGCTCTGCAGAAACTCTCTAGTTCGCAGGGACAAGGGAAGGTCCTCAAATGGCAGTATGGGTGCACATGGTCATTCCATCTAGATTGTTGTGCTTCAATAAGAGTGTTGTAGAAGGCCAATTTGCACAAATAAAGAGAGCCGAGTGCTCCTTTACTAGTAGCTCATGCAGATAAATATATTTTTTTAGTATATACAAAGCTCAACTACCTGTGTTTTTCAGGTGTAGCGTGCGAGCTGTGGAATTTCCTCACGAGCCAAAGCGCTTCATTGTGAAGCTAAAAGAGTAAGGAAAGACTAGGGCTATAAACGCCTTGGAGAGGGCCAATTGTCTCCGGGCCACCCAATTGAAAACCAGCGCATACCATTGCGGGGAATAAGTTGGCACCAAGTCCTGCATAGTGTCAAGCCCATTTTGCGCCTTGTGTTAGGCGAAGCTGTAGTGGAAAATGGGGTTGACGCCATGGAGGACGTGGTGCCAACTTATTATCCGCATTGGTATGCGCCGGTTTCCAGTTGGATGATCCGAAAGGAAAAAAAAAAAAAGGGGATCAATAAACTATCTTCAAAAAGCGGGACTCTACGCTTTATATGTTGATCATGCAGGCGCGGTTACGCCTGAACCCAATTAGCGTTTCCAAGGATCTTGACCCTAACCGGGCTCAATATATGCATACTTGAAACCTGGTGTGTGCGGGCCGTAGCGCCAAATTGTATATGGACTATAACTATCATCATTAAGTATGTTTTATGGTTTCAAGTTATCGACAATGTCAGTTCAAGCATTGGGCAGACTTGAGTGATGAG
Organism: Wickerhamiella parazyma; assembly: GCA_030562575.1. Lineage (NCBI taxonomy): Eukaryota > Fungi > Ascomycota > Dipodascomycetes > Dipodascales > Trichomonascaceae > Wickerhamiella > Wickerhamiella parazyma. The sequence goes on from JAKTZS010000006.1 coordinate 144,207, forward strand.
CTCAGACCAGCATGTAGCTGCACGGTGCCCGAATTCAAGTATTATCGCCGATTGAGCACTTTTTGCAATCTCAAATACCCTTGAACCCTTAAGGTCGCGTATTTCAACACACCCGGATCCCTGTCGGTGCAAGCCTTGACCAGCTTGGTGCAATCCCTAAGCCGTCTCGATGCCCATCGCAGGGCTTGAGGGTCTAGAGATACTGCCAGGTAAACAAACTCGTCACTGTTGCGCAGCTTTTGAGCATGCTCGAGAGCACGTGGGTGAGCTTCAATCGCTGCGCGCAATAGCGCGACATCATTTCGTAGCTTGCCTGCTAACAAAAGACAGTCTGGGTTATACTGCACACATTGTAGCACAAACGCTTTGGATTGTTGCAGTTCCGTGCTAAAATGCTTCATCCTGCGATGGTCCTGAGCAATAAACCCCAACGCCATGTCAGGGCTTTGTTCATAAAGCTTGTCCAAAAGTTTCGGAGAAAGCTCTGGTATAAAATCCCAATCATACTCTGCGCTTTTCAAACTTCTGCTCATGGCTTCTAGCATAAAACTCTCATCGCGCAAAAAACTATCGGGGCACAATATGCGATGACCCCTTAGAAGCAGTATCATGTTCGCCTCGCGGTCGTCTTTGAGCGGGTGATTCAATTCAGTGTAGTAGGGTGAGGAGTAAGGTCTCAGATAACATGCGATTCTGAGGAATAGTGCTTTGTTTCCAAATAGAGGGGCAAAACACCCGAGGTCAAGATAGTACCACACCCAGGTCTCTGGTATGGGATGCAAAAGCCAACAGTCCCATACCCTTTTGTCGAACGTCCGGACTACTTTCCTGAGAGCTCTTAGCGTGTCTAGTATATCAAATTTGTGAAGTTCAGACACCCGCCCAATTCCATTGAGTTGATCATACAGCTCAGTAGTATTTTCAAAGTTTTCGCAACTCAGCTTTGAGAATTGCATGTGCCACGCACGTTGTGCTGCGGGCTGGACGAGGAGCCAGTTGAAATAGTGTGCGGCGATCCCTTCCAAGCTATACCCACCGTAGGTGTAAATATTGTGCTCACCCTCTATGCTGTGAACATCAAACCTCTTCCAGGCATAGTCGCTCAAGAAAAATATTCGCCAAGCTCGATTGACCTGGGCCAAATTGATAAACTCGCCCATGCGCGTGTCTCCAATGTATTCGATGATAACGCTCAGTGCAGGGGTTGGGAGCATTTGTGGGGATCGCAAACAGCAGCTAAAGGTTTTGACCACGCCGATTTAGGTTTACGTGCCGCGCAGCCGCCATCGGCGTCGCACGCTTGATGGTCGCCCCGTCCAGCCAGTTTTGTGACTTGAGCCAATGGTGCATCGAAATATTAGTGCAAATCTCTAGGCAGCACAGCCTCAACTGCCTACTGCACCTCACCAAGTTATTAATGACGCCGCTCATCATTGATACCGACACTGCAGGCGACGATTGCATCGCGCTGCTCGAAGGACTGCTTGATCCGAGCGCAAATCTGGTGGGAATCACCGTTTGTGCCGGAAACGTCGGGTTTGAGGGCCAGCTGCGCAACGCCCAGCTCACCGTGAACGCGGCCGGCAAGCTCGGCCAGATCCCCGTGCACCCGGGGGCAAAGCAGCCGCTCAAGCAAAAGTGGCACTCTGCCAGCGAGGTTTTTGGTGACGGCGTGGGCGGTTTGAGGGCAAATCTCGAGGCGTACCCCGTTAGCGAGATCGGGGCGACCGAGGCGCTGCTGGCGGCCTCGCGCAAGCACGAGGGCGAGCTCGTGGTGGTTTGCATCGCTCCCCTGACCAACATCGCGCTGGCGATCCAGCAGGACCCGGCGTTTGCGACGCGGGTGAAGCGGTTCTATGTGATGGGCGGCTCCAACAATGCGCGCGGGAACGTGACCGCCGCGGCCGAGTACAACTTTTATGTGGACCCCGAGGCTGCGCAGATTCTGTTTGAGAGCGGGGCCAGCGTCACAGTGGTCACCTGGGACCCGATCACGCTGCGAGACGCGCTATTTGACGAGGGCCAGCGCGACGCGATCGATGCGCTGGGGACGCCGCTTGCGTCGTTCTTCAAGGACGTGAACCGCGACGCGCTGGCGTTTGACATGTCTGTGGGCATCAACGGGTCGACGCACCCCGACTCGATCACGTGCGCGATCGCGCTGCACCCCGAGATTGCAACCAAGGTCGCCAAGTACAATGTCGCGGTCGAGAGCGAGTCCGAGCTGAGCCGCGGCTATAGCGCCATGTCGTGGTCGATGCCGGGCAAGCAGCAAAGCGTGCACGGGCTGCCGCTTAACGCCGACGTGGTAGAGGTGGCCGACAATGACGCGTTCCACCGGTACCTGCGCGGTCTGCTGGCGGCGCCCGTGACCCCTACGGTGCCGTTTCGGTACGCCGAGGATGACGCCAAGAGTGGTGGTGCCCGCGACGAGCGCGGTGGCACCGGCTATGTACAGTAGTTTTATTTCTTTCAGGGGAGGAGGGGCTGCTGTGCCAAGCGGCATCCGTAAGCTCATGCAAGTTGTGAGCGAGTGCAACGAGATGGTTGCGCGGATGCAGCCCGTTCTGGACCGGGAAAGCTATGTGTTTTGCAGCACAACGGACGGCAAGCTGGCTGCGCAGCTCATTCCCCATGCCAAGTGCCTGTTTCACGAGGCCGAAGGGTGGACACTAATTTTACTGGCATCGCTCGCCGAGCAGCACGGGTTTGACGCCAGCATTCCCATGGCGCTCATCACGCTCAACGTCTACTCTGCGCTCGAGGGCGTCGGGCTGACGGCGGCGGTGTCGACAAAGCTGGCCCAGAACGCGATCCCCTGCAACATCACTGCGGCGTTCCACCACGACCACTTTTTCGTTCCCCACTATCTGGGAGCAAAGGCGATGCGCCTGCTGCGCGAGTTGCAGCAGTCTGCCCAGGCGGCGCTCGACAGTCCCCCAAAGGAGGAAAAGCCCCCACAGCCCCCAGCCCAAACCCTGAAAGAGCCGCAAATTCCATCCAAAAAACAATAATTGATTTTTTCTCTTTACTTGTCGAGACTATAGATAATATCAAAGATGGGCGCGTAGACCCAAAACGACAGCGAGACGATCTGGGCGATGCGCTCGAGCAGCGCGCGGAACTCGTCGCGCAGCTCCAACTGGCTCAGCGCCACCTCGGCCTGCGGGTCAAACAGGGCGCCGAGGCACTCGCGCAGGTACGCCTGCGTGTGCGCGATGCGCGCGTCGTTCTGGATGAGCACGTTGATCACGCGGTCATAGACCTGGTCGAGGTTGTCAAAGTCGACCTCCGCGTGCTGCGAGACGACGATGCAGATGCGCTCGGTGATGGAGTTGATGGCCTTGGTGTCGATGTAGAGCGGCAGCGCGTGCAGCGTGGCCATGATCTGGTCCTTTGCCGCCTCGGTGGGCGGCGCCCCGAGCTCGCGCAGGTCGTGGAAGAGGATCTGGGCAAAGATCAGCTGCCGCAGCCGCGTCGACACGTGCTGGATCTCAAACGACCACAGCACCAGCGGCGCCGGCAGCTTCATCAAAAACTCGGGCTTGGGGATCTGGCACAGCGCCTTGGCGTACCGCGCGCACGCCTGGCGCATTATACCCGCCCGGTCGTCCTTGTGGGTGCGCGACGTGACGATAAAGTCGACGGTGGAGATCATGCCCAGGTTGCACCCGTGGCGCAGGTCCGTCGCGAGCTGCGCCACCTCGCGCTCGCGGTCAAACGGCGGCGGCGGACCGCTCACGATGATGTCCAGCAGGTGCTGCTCGACGATCGCGAGCACCTGCAGCACCAGCTGCTTGTCGTGCGGCTTCTCCGTGAACAGCTGCTCGAGCGCCGCGCGCGTGTGGCCGCTCGTGCTGTGCTGCAGCGCGTGGCCCGTCACTTTGTCCACATTTGTCCCGTAAAACTCAGGGAAAAGGTTGTTGAACGGCGTGTCGCTCTCGCTCGGAGCTGCGTCGATCGCCGCGCACCGGCCCTGCTCGGCCATCTCCTGGATCTTCTTGATGGCGCGCCCGACAAAGTACTGGAACTGCAGGTGCCACTCGGGTTCCATGTACTCCTCGCTCACCGCCGCCACGAGCACGCAGTAGTTGTGGTAGTCCTCTCCAAAGAACGTGAGCATCAGGTCCACGTCGCGCCCGTCGAGGGTCAGCGGCCCCGGCGCCACTATTACCTGGTGCGCGCTGCTCAGCGACAGCAGCGAGCGCGTGCGGTCAATCTTGCTGAGGGGCGGCTCGCTGCTGCGCAGCCGCGCCAGCCCGTCCACCAAATTGAGGTAGTCGTTGGCGGCGCCCCATATGATCCCCGGGAGCGTGTTGAGGCGCTCCTCGCTGGAGATCACGCCGAGCTGCTCCAGGTCCCAGGAGAAGCAGTGTTCGTACAGGATGGCCGCGTCAAACTGGACGACGGCCTCTAAAAACAGTGAGCAACATTCGCGATCGTGAGGTTTGAGCAGCAGCGTAATCAGCCTGGTGTACACGATGCACGCCCGGCACCACAGCCGCGAGTCGGGCTGGCTAAACACAACCACGCAGCTGCAAAACAGCGCCCACCACAGGTCCTGCGCGTCGCCGTGCTTAAACATGACTCCAAGCCGGCGCACCAGGGACTCAAACAGCTCCTCGGTCCGCGCCGAGTGCAGCCGCGGCAGGACCTGGGTGAGGTTCATGGAATCAAAAGCCCACCGCAGAATCCACGGGCACTCGCGCAGCATGTCGCTGCTGAGCGCCGTGATCCCGCCCTGCCTCCAGGCCTGCTGCAGCCGCCGCGCCGCCTCGACCTCAGCGTCTGTGAATGTTGCTCCGCTCGCTAGTTCATGATTCAAATTCACGGTGGAGTGAAGAGAGAGTGAGTGTCCCTGGCGAACGACTAAAAGGTGCTTATGCAAGGAACCTGCGCCCGGCGCCAAGCAGTTAGCCCATGCATGCGCGAGTGGCACGAGAGATTTAAAGATTTCTTCTTCTGCTAGATAAATAATGGTCCATGGGCATCCCCGCGGAGGCGAGCCCGCCCCCCATGCATGGAATTTTTGTGGCTGGCTTGACAGCCCTAACCCCATGAAAACACGGATGCCCAGTGGGCTGGGCGGCTGGCTATCCTGGGGTTGAGGAGATGTGCTGCTGTGGTTCAGACATTCAAGATCCCAGAGTTCTCTTTAACCCTTAGACACCTTCGTAAAATCGAGGCTGGTAATTGCCGACCCCCAGCAGAGGCACCTCCGTGGACGAAGGAAACATCGACACATTGATGTGCGGCTGGCTCCACTTTGCAGAATCAAAATGGCTCGGCACCTGCGGGTTATCCTGAGCAGCGTGCGTATCGAGGCCCGGCAGAGCCATCTCGCCGTGCTCTGCCAAATCAAGGCCAACCGCTTCGAGCTCGTCCCGGACCCGCAACGGGGAGAACTGGTTGACCAAGTTCAGCAGCAGGTGCGAGACGCCTGCCGTGTAGACCACGATCGCGCATGCGCTCACCAGCTGCAGCAGCACCTGTCTCCAGTTGCCCCTAATTAGGCCGGGGCTGCGATCCCAGACCCCGCCCTCGGCAAACACCCCCGTGAGCAGCGAGCCCAGCAGCCCGCCTGCGCCGTGCACGGCAAAAATGTCCAGGGCGTCGTCGATGCCCCAGTAAAATTTCAGCTTGGTGCCCAGGTTGCAGACGACGCCGCCGAACACGCCAAAGATGAGCGATGCCCACGGCGCCACCATTGCTGCGGCAGGCGTGACGCAAACCAGTCCGCTCAAAATCCCCGAGCACAGGCCAATCAGCGACCACGTGCCGTCGAACGAGTAGTCCATCAGGAGCCATGTAAAGCCGCCGGCAGAGGCGCTAATGTGGGTGTTGATGAGCGCCCTGAGAGCCTTGAAGCTGGGCCGCATGGCGCTCCCGCTGTTGAACCCGATCCATCCCAGCCAAACGAAAAACGTGCCTATGCAGACCAGGAGGTACGAGCTCGGGGGCTGCTGGCGGCTCGCATCGGTGCGCGGTCCCAGGTGCCACGAGTAGACCAGTGCGGTGATCCCGGCAGTACAGTGCACCGCAGTGCCGCCGGCGTAGTCAATGGCGCCCATTTTGTACGCCCAGCCCTCGGGGTTCCAGCACCAGTAGGCGATAGGGTCATAGACAAATGTTAGCCACAAAAACAAGAATATGAGCGAGCTAGCGAACCTGCCGCGCTGGGTGGCGGCCCCAATCATGACGCTTGCCCCCACTGCCGAAAAGACGAGCTTTAGGATGCGGGTTGAAAAGTACACCGTCAGATCCTCAATACTCGAGGGCATTCCCAGCATGAAAAAGTCGTGCCACGAGCCCACTAGCCCGCCTAACCTCGACAAGTTGCTATCGCAGATCAGCGAGCTGCCAAACATCACAAACTGGATCGTGCACACGCATAGCGACACGAGCGCGTAGCTCGACTGTCTCAAGATATTGTTTACTGGAGAGATGCCTGCATATGTGAGCGAGATGCCGATAATCAGAGCAAACACGCCCATCACGCAGACGACCACAAACGAAACGGTCGCTGCCTCGTCCATGAGTCACTAGATGCCAGGTCCCCGTGGGTCCCCGTGGGGGACGTGCAGGGTGCACATGTCTAAATAAATACTAGAGTTTGGGGCTGATTTGGCGGCTCACCCCCTCGGGCAATGCCTCGTTCATTACCTCGCGCCAGTCAAACGGCTGCTGGGCAAACTCTGGGCGAGGCAATTTTAGGGCGACCTTGCGAAGCGACAGAATCGCCGGTAAATTGGCGCGCAGGTTTTCGGGAAGCACAACCCCCTGCTGCGAGTAGTGGCGCAGCCACCAGGCCACCGCAGGCCAATTCGCGTCACGGGCACACGCGTGGAGGATGCTGCGAAGCACCCTAAAGTCGGGCTTGAGCGAGTGCGGCGCCAGCAGCCGTGCCTGCTCACGGCTGGGATGCGACTGCCACGCGGCAAGCACCATATTCTGAGACTTTGTGGGCGCGTCCAGAACCAGCTGCACCCGCCCGGGGAAATCAAACCGGCACAGGGTAGACACGACCTTTGGTGTGAGCAGCCCCGCGTAGCGTATCTGTTCAATCACCATCATTACATTATCCTTGTCGGTGAGGCGGCCAAGAGCAGCGCACCAGTTGCCCTCGGTCATGGTGGGGAACCTCTGCTCGTTCATTTCTTGGACCAGCCAGTGCATGAGCGGCTTGGGCAGCGTCTTGAGGAGAGCCGTCAAGGTCTCTTGCGGGATTTCGATGGCCTCATTGACGAGCACGAGCAGCTGCTGCACCACGTCCACGTTGCCCAGCAGCAGCATGGACCACAAGTGGTAGATCTCGCCGCTCAAAATAGCTGGGTTGTGCGACAGCAGCTGGTTGATGGCAGTGACCATGCGCTTTTGCGTGGGGTCGAGGCGCGGCTGCCTCGAGTGCTTGATGCCGGCGAAATCCAGGCTCAAGTTGTAGCAGCGGCAGAGGGCGAGAATGGTGGCCACATGAGATCCCTCGAGCTGCGAGATCAAGAGCTGCATGCTCTCTGTGTCTCTGCGTTTGGCATACTCTTCAAGCAGCACCAGTTTTGAGGCGTCGGTTTGGGCCGCCGCTTTGGCTCGGTGTAAATGGCCCATGCGAATGTACAATGGAACGAGCACCTGCTCGCCGAGATCGAGAGTCGTGGCAATCTTGATAGCCTCGACACAATTGCTCATTTGGGGCAAAAACTGCGTCAAAAACTCGCGAGGCATCTGCTCGAGAACATTTGCCTGAGCCGCAAGGGCACCCACGAGCCGGGTGTTGCGGGGGCTCAGCCGTGTTGCGGCGACCATCTCGAGGTATGCGGCGATATTGTCAACGGCTCGCAGGTCCAGCTGGCCGAGTTTTTTCAGCGCCGTCCAAAACTCGCGGTCGGGGCCCATGCAAAAGCTCAGGTGGAGCGCCGCGAGCGCCTTTTTGGCCGGCGGGACGCTGGGGTCGCGCTCCATCGCCACGAGCTGCGGCCAGGAGGGCGGCTTGAGCTTGGCCGGGGCTCGCCTCAGCCGTTTCATGACTGACCACACAAAGTCCTAGTTGTCGCACGCGCTCCGCAAGCATCGCAAGCGCTCCACGCACGCTGCGTCCTAAATGATAAATATTTTAGCTAACCTCTAATGTCAGGGGTCCCGATCGGGTCGACCTTGACCTGGGGCTTTTGCGACGTGCCAAACGACGACCTGTGGAACCTCGGGGTGCTCCAGAGCTCGGTGGAGGGGACCTCGTGGGTGCGTGAGTTTCGCCTCTCGCGCTCCTGGGGCGTGAGCAGCTCGCTCAGCGCGCCGGGGACGAGGTCCTCCTCGAAGCTGTCGTCCTCGTCGTCGGTCACGGCAGAGCCCTCAAACGCCATTGGGTTCTTGGGCCGCTCGACCCAGATGGCGCTCCTGCTTGTGGAGGATGAGCGGCTGGGGAACAGGGACTGGAAACTGCTTGTGCGCGATGACCCGGTGGTGTTTGGCCTCGCGAGGGTGGTGACCGGCGACCCGAGCGGCGTGCCGAGCGGCGTCGTGAGCGGCGACTGGGCAAACACGCCAATTGCCGCGTGCGGAGGGCTCTGGACGGGGCTGTGGCTGTGGCTGTGGCTGTGGCTGTGGGGCTCGACAGCGGCCGCCGGAGCAGAGGCAGGAGCAGGGCCAGGAGTCTTGGGGGCCGCGGTCGCCGCCTTGTTCTTCTTTTTGCCAACCCGCTTGCCATCAGGAGTGATGTGCGCGAGCGCGCACTTGGAGCCAAACTTGCAATTGCCCTTTTGAAAGTACTTGCACACCTGGGTGGCCGAGGTGCCCGGCTCGAGCTGGTGGCTGAACGGGCAGTTGTCTGCGGCTTGGCACACCCCCTGGCGGAAGAATTTACAGGGTACATGCGATACGTTCTTGGAATTGTCTGATGGACGCCGTTTCTTGTGCTTGTCCATGTGATTATGCTATCGATAGCGCGCTGACGTCACTCGGTACCGCACGCGCGCCCGGTGCCGGCGGCCGTGCTGGCGGCCGTGCATGCAGCGGTAACCCAAAAAAATCTATTTAAAACTCATACCGCTCAACAATCTCAATCTGCTTAAAGTAGTCCTCAAACAGGTCCTGGAACGCGCTGCGCTCCCACCAGGCCATCAGGTTAGGGTACTTGGCGCGGAACTCGGCGTCCATAAACGTCTCGAGGCCGCGCAGCAGGTACGTGCACCCGTACAGGTCGGCAATGGTGAGGCTGTCGCCCACGAGCCACTTGCGCTGCGCGAGGATGGCGTCGTAGCGCGCGGCGTCCCGGTGCACCGCCGCGAGGTTGGCCTCGTGCTCGGCGGCGTTCTTGCTCTTTCTGCCGACCTTCATGAGAAAGATGCTAGCAACGTTGGGCATAAACTGGTAGTTGAAATCGCACATCCACTGCAGGATCTGGCTGCGCGTCTCGAGCGAGCCGTCGCCAAGAAGACCCTCTTTGGGGTCCACCTGCTCGGCCAGTGCCAGCACGATCGGGGTGCTCTCCTCCTGGAGCGTGCCGCTAGCCCACTGCATCATGGGCACCACCGCTGCCGAGAACTGCGAGGGGTAGACGGCGTCCGGCTCGGAGATTTTGAAATTGAGATTGTAGCGCTTGACGAGCGCGTTGGGCAGCAGGCACCGCGTGCGTAGGGCCTCGCCGGCCACTTTGTAGAGATAGAGGGTTCCCAGCATGTAAGCGGCTTCAGGAAGAGCCTATTCTGGGCTCCCTTTGGGCCTTTGGGCCTCTGGGCCTTTGGGACCCCTTGGGGACCCCTTGGGGACCCCTTTGGGACCCCTTGGGGAACCCTTTGGGAACCCTCGAAACATCTAACGTCTATATACTACTCCATACCAAACCCTTCCTCGGGCTCAACCAACGGATGCTCCTTATTAAAACTCAAACAGAAAATGTGAATGAGCTCGTATCCAATCAACAGCACAAAGATGTACACCGCCGCGACACGGTACGACTCGATCGCCTCCTCGACAAACTTGGTCGGGATCTTGTGGATCGCGGCAATCGACTTGGAAACCTTGTGAATGATTTTGTGGGCATTCTCGCCGGTGATGCGCTCCTTGAGGTTCTTGCGCAGCGTGTGGTTGAACAGCGCAGAAGCAACCGCCAGGTTCACGCTCGACCCTACACCGCGGAACGTGTACTGGGCAGAGATGGTGGTGGCCTGGTGCTTGGGCGCCGCCGCGATCAGCGAGATGACGCTCACCGACAAAAAGATGGCGTAAAAGAACCCGAGCACAAAGAACGCAGCGTCCTGGTACCACCACGAGTCCTGGACCGCCTCAGACGCAAACGGAAAGTACAAAAACATCACGCCGGACCCCAGCAGACCCAGCCCAGAGCCGACCCCAAGCGCGTAGTAGCGGCCGGTCTTGTGCATGGTGGTGCCTGCAATCACGGCGCCCAGCGTCTCGCCCACAAAGTTGAAGATAATCAGCTGCGACACGCGCACCGCGGAGTAGTCGAGGCACGCGGTCAGGTAGATGGGCACATAGTACAGGTAGGCGAAAAAGGCGCCCGAGCCGAAAAAGTTGCCCAGGCAGCATGAGAGCACGCTCGGGTTGGCCAGCAGGTCCAGCGGCAGCACCGGCTCGAGGGCCATGGACGTCTCCCAGTAGGTGAAAATGCCAAACAAGGCAGCGGACCCAATAAAGAAGCCCGCGATCTGCCACGAAGCCCAGGGGAACTGGTGACCGCCGGTGGTCACTCCCAGCATGAGCAGGATCACGCCGGCGGCAAGAGTGGCTGCTCCCACCCAGTCGATGCGCTCAAACGGCGACAGGCGGCGCGCGTTGGGGTCCTCGTTGGGCTCCTCCTCGGGCTTGCGCACGTCCATAAACGAGATCGACACAAGAGAGAGCAGCGCCATGGGCACCTGCACGGTGAAGGCGAACCGCCACCCAGAGTAGGCCAGGGCGGCCGAGCCAATCAAGCCGCCCGACGAGGCGCCAAGGCAGAATGCAATGTTTGTGATACCCTGGTAAACGCCGCGCTTGTGGGCAGGCACGTAGTCGCCAATGGCGATCGAGCAGATGCTCAGCATACCACCTGCACCGATGCCGTTGAGCAGACGGCCGACAATCAGCAGGCTCATGGACGGACTCATGGAGCACAGCTGGCACCCCAGACCAAACAAAAAGGTGGTCACCTGCAAAACAAGCTTGCGGCCGTAAATATCAGACAGCTTTCCATACAGCGGCTGGAACGCAGAATATGCAATCAAGTAGGCGGTCGCGACCCACGAGATGGAATCCAGCGCCTTGAGATCACTCGAGATGCTCGATAAAAGCGTCGACACGATGGTTGTGTCGACCGCGGCAAGAAAAGTGCCAAAGTTGAGCGTGATCAGAAGAAACAGAATACGGGGAGTGGCCTTCCACTCCTTTTTGCCCTGCGCATTGTCGCTACCACCAAGCAGAGGGCTGCTTTCGCTAGTCATGAGAAGGAGAGAGATTAGGCATGCACGTTGCCGGGCTAGATATAGATAAGAAAATTTTCCGAGGAGGGGGTTTAGGGCGATGCCGCTGAGGGGGTTTTTACAAAAAGCACTATGGAATTATTTGGGATTTTCATTCAAGCATGCACCAGGAGCGGCTCTATGCGTATTTGATAAGGCCACTGCAGGTGAGCTGCATGGAAAAAGAAAAAAAAAAGTCCGTTGGAAACCCCTTGGAAATTTCTTTGGATCCCGTTCGTGGCAGCCTGCTTATCCCAAATTTATCGGGCATTGTGCAGCTGAATGTAGTACTGGATCAGCTGCGAGTACCCCAACCTCTCCCCGCTACGCACCAAGTTGGCTGCATCGATGTTTAGCGGCGAGTCCGGCTCGGGATCGCTAAGCATCGCCTGCACCGCTAGCAGGGCGCTCGCAATGCCCCACGCGGGCGACCACTGGCCCTTGAGCACATCCAGACACACCTCGCCGGTTTTGAAGTCGATATTTGGGTGGCAGATTGGCGTCTTGAAGGTAATCTTTGGCGGAACTAGCGGGTACTCGGCGGGCACGTCCACGAGGACCGTCCATTTGCCGCCCTGATATGGGGTGTTTTCCGGGCCGAGCAGTTGGGCCTGCCACTCAAACAGATTGTCCTCGAGCGGCGCCAGCGTCGAGCAGCACGGGCTGGGGCTCTTGCTGAGATTGTCGAGCTCCTTGGCCAGCCGTTTCATTATAAATGCGGATCGTCAATAGCGCCGATTTGGAGCTGTTTTTGCATTCACGCACCCACCAAAGGCTCGTGGAGTTTATTGAAAAACTCGCAGAGGCCGCCCAGGGCAAACCACTTGCCGAGTCGGCCGACCCGGTGTGCGGCATTCTCAAAAGGGTGGCCGACGCGGTCAAGACGTATCCTACGCACGAGCAAAACTCCCGGTTCGGCAAGCCTGAATTCCGCGATTTTTACAGCCACATTGAGGCCCACGCCCCCGATTGGCTCGAGGAGATTGGGGTGAACGACCCCCAAGTCACCCGCTACCTTGTCGAGTCGTGGGGTAATCGCAGCCGGATCGACTATGGCTCGGGCCACGAGCTCAACTTTATCTGCTTTTTGCTCTGCCTGTTTGACCTCGGCGTTTTGAGTAACTATGAGCAAACGGTGCTGGGCACCTTCAACGCATACTTCAATACGATGCGGCTTGTCCAGTCAGAGTACTGGCTCGAGCCCGCGGGCAGTCACGGCGTGTGGGGGCTCGACGACTATCACTTTCTACCCTATTTATTTGGTGCCAGCCAGTTGATTGACCACAAGTTCCTCCGGCCGCTCAGTATCCACGACGTGGACCTGGTAGAGATGTACGCCAAGCAAAACTACTACTTTGCCTGCATCAAGTTCATCAACTCGGTCAAGACCGCCTCGCTACGATGGCACTCGCCCATGCTCGACGACATCTCGGCGGCGAAATCTTGGCTCAAGGTCTCGCAGGGGATGGTCAAGATGTACAAGGCTGAGGTATTGGGCAAGCTGCCCATCATGCAGCACTTTATCTTTTCAAGCTACCTCCCGGCACCCGAGGGCATCTCGCAGGACGACGCGCCCCTCGAGCACACCCACGGTTGGGGCGACTGCTGCGGAATCAAGGTACCCAGCGCCATCGCCGGCGCCCAACAGCAGGGCCGCGTACTGCCGTTTGACTAGAAAGAATAAATAACTACCAACCATACTTTAGCTGGGCCTGCGTGAACGTCGGAGGCTTCCACCTCAGCATCTCGGGGTCGATCCGGTGCCGCTTGAGAGCCTTTTTCTTCTCGTACCGCTCCATAGCCTCATCAGTCAAACAGATAATGTGCTGGCCGCGGTGATACTTGAACATGTGCAGCACGTTGAGAGTGTCGATGATGTCCTGGGACGTGAACGAGGTCAAGCGGCACAGCTCCTCTACTGTGATTTCACTGCCGGCCAAGCGAATCATTGTCTCAATCAGCGTGTCGCTCCAATAGGAGCGATACGAGATCAGACCCAGGTCTGACAGTGGCTTCTCGGGCGACCCGAGCTTGCCCTCCTTTTTACTCAGGTTGTAGGAAAAATCAATCAGCACCCTTCCGTAGCCAAACTTTTGGTACTGCGGCAGCGACAAGATACACGCGACATTGTAATTATCGGCGGACTCTTTCTCCTTTGAAAAGTACCCCACAAGGTGGTGCCCGTACTCATCGCGTGTTACCATACAGTAAAACAAAAACGGGTCAACATCATAGTACAGGGTTTTGTGGTCGAGAAACAGCTTGCTAAACAGGCAGAGGTTGCGACACCACGTGCGCTGTAGCCTGCCGTCCACCTCGTAAAAGCTGAACTTTTCGTCGCGATAAATCTCGTTTCCTGGTGGGTGCCGAAGCTGATATTTGGAGCGGAACCGCTCAAATTGTTTGAGCGACCCAAAGTACTGCAACGAGAATTCGTCGATGTATATTTGGTCCTCCTCGGTCATTTCCTCGGGGTACGGGCTGAAATACCACGGCTCGATCTCGTAGGCTCCAAAAACCACCTTGTTTATGTTGCGCACGCGTGCAACTTCATGGTGCTGCTGCACCATGGATCCGCTGGTGCGCAGTTTTTCGATTTCAGCACCTCCCTCGGTGGCAGACTCCTTTGCTTCCTTTTTTGTCTCTTTTTCCTTGGGATATTCTATGCCCTTGTCCTTTAGAATGCGCGACGCCGAAACCCACTCGTCTAGACGCTTGTTGAACCCTTCATAGTGCACATAGTACTCCTCCTTGCCCTTGCGCGTTCGCAAATGTAGCAATTCGGCCCTGCGATCCTCGTCCTCAGGCCGTTCAATCCAAACCGTCGCCTTGAGCAGATCCATGACAAATGGATGCGTCGTCGCCGTTTGGTGGTGAAAATTAGCTGGGCTAGTTTAGCTAAATAATTGTTGATTAAACTCCAGAGCAAGGCTCTTGAGAACCTGCGGGGAGCTGCGAGCCGAGTCAAATTGGTCAAAAACGTCATCCCACCAGCTCGACCCCAGGCCAGACCAGGCGCTCGTCTCGAGCGTGTAGTTTCTGCCACTGACCTTGACGTGCTTGAGCACGTTCACAGGCGCCGAAACTCCCAAGTAGCCGTCCGTCGAGGTAGTGTTGCCCTTGACCCCAATGCTCGTATTGATGGTGTTGTTGAGCGAGTAGTCGCCTGTCTGGACAATATAAGAGTACACACAGCCGCCTATTCCAAACTGCTGTCCGGGGGGTTTATCGTCGGTAAAGTAAACCGCTTTAGGGTACTCAAACGTAAAGTCAAACAAGCTGCCGTTGTACTTGAGTTTTGTAGTTCCCTTTGAAAAGGCGAGGGACACTGCAGAGTGCTCTGTCTGTACCTCAAGATTGCGCGAAGTTTCGCTCTGCTCCCACTCGGTGTAGATGGTTTTTCCGCTCGAGTCGAAAAGAGTGCAGCTGCGAAACAAGTAGTTTGTGATGGACACATAGTCAACTTCGGAATCGCCCACGGCGTATTGGTCCACTTTGGGAGCCTCGATGGTCTCATACGCCACTTGATCTCCGCCAATACCCTCAAATCCCTGTGTTTGCCAACCAAGGAGAGCAACGTTGGTCAACCAGCTCGCAAGCACTGTATCGCTGTTAAAGCCGTTTACGACACTGAGCTCGATTGTGGCCGCAGCGTCCCACAGCTGAGGCAAGAAGCTCGTAATGTCAATGTAGTAGCTCGGCACGTCGTAGGCGTTGGGCCCGACAAGAGTACTCCACCAATAAGGGTTATCAGTGCCGGTGTACTCGGGCTGAAATGGATCAATGATGGCAGCGATCATTCCGTCGATTTTGAGCTGAATTTGGCGTGTGGGGCCTGTCTGGTTCACAAGGTTGGTATACCAAAACTCTTCATCGGAATTGCCAGAGGTAAACACCTGCACACCCAACCGCGTGGTATTGGAAGTCTGCTGGGGCAGCGGGAGACTCAGGGCAGGAGGAATCGACACAAGAGGCGCCACTTGCAACGCAGTATAGGAATCAGGGGCCTCGTTGTACCACCACTGCTCGCTTGTCTTGGCAGTGTTGTCGGACTTGTAATAAAGCGCACTGATTTGTACAGAAAAGGTGCCCGTATAGGTAGAGTCCACCACATTGTCGACCTGGAGCTCCAGGGTTCCCGGCTGTTTGAACAGCTCGATATAGTGGGACACATCTTTGACCATGGTCGTGTTGATGTGGGATCCCGAGGGTTCAGGGGTAGAAAACCGCCACACTTCGATTCCGTTGTAGTACAAGTGACCCAACCGATCAAACTGGCGACCAAACGTCGCAAAGTCTAGCTCCAAAACCACATGATCAAACTCTGTTGCCGGGGGCTGATAAGAAGACGTGAACAACTTGCCCCAGGCATTGCCAATTTCAACATCATACAGCTGCGCACTGGTAGTAATAGCGCCGTAATTGGGAACGTCGGGCTGGAGCCCAATTACCGGCAATTGCACCGCGGCTAGTAAAGAGAGTATGGAGGAATGCATGACGCGAACAGGGATCTGCATGGCGACGCGTTTTGATAAGAAACTAAAAATAAATATGCGATAAATAGTTATACGTAGGATAGGGCCTCAATTTGGCGCTCCACCGACTGGATTTCCTCCTGAATTGCAGATAGCTCCTCCAGGGCCTGTTTGCACTCGGAGACTTGGGGCGAGACCTTGACATCCGGCAGGACAATTGGCCTTTTGGGTACCTCGATTGTAGCTGTCGGCGTCGCCAAGAACCGCTTGAGCGCCTTTGCGGGAACCTCATGCTTGAGCTTCATGAGCGTGACCAGAACAGAGTCCATTTCGGCATGGAGGTTGCACACCTTGTCCAAAAGACTGGTGTCGACGGGATCAGTGCCCGCGGTCGACTCGCAAGATTCCCTGAATTGGACGCCGTCCTTGACCACCTCGTTGTTGATTAAAAGCCCGTGACGCGTCATTTCGAACGCGCGCTGTACCTCAGCGCGAATACCCTCGACGTAATTGCTGTCCAACGCGACGCGAGGGGCCTCAGCCATCAAAATTCCATACAAATACCGCATATGTTCCTCGGTCATGGGAATTCGTTCTCCAGTATCTACTGGAGGTGGGTTCTCGCTACCCTTGAGCTGGCTAAAATCAGTTTCCGCGTCCATTTCGCAGTTGCGCTAGTCGAGAGGTGGCCAAACTTTCTCACATAAGGGGGGGAGGGCCCTCATGCACGCCCTAGCCCATACCCTAACCCTTGCAGACCTGTTTGTTTACATCCCGAGACCCACAGAAATTTAGAGTATAAGCACAAACAAGCCCCGGCCAAACACACATCATGTCGGTTGCTGATCGGTACCTCCGCACGCTGGAGAACCACCAAGACCTCCCAGCCTCCCCCAGTAAGGAGCTAAAGTCCCCGTTTCGGGGCTCGTCCTCCACCCAGTCGAGCCCCAGCAGGTCGCCGGCCAAGAGCCCTACAAAAAACGCCTTACGCTCGCCCACTCGTACGCCTCTTCGCTCCCCGGAAAAGAGTTCGCCTAGTCGTGTTCGCACTCCATCGTTTTCGCCGCTGCGCACGACCCTGCCAGTGATTTCGCCTACCCAAAACAAGGAGCGCAAGAAGCTGCTCGTATCGGAGAATGGGCCCAGCCTGGACCAAGAGCGCAAGAACCTGCAAGCGTACGAGTATCTGTGCCACGTTGGCGAGGCTCACCAGTGGATGGAGGATATTTTGGGCGCAGAGGCAATGCCCCCCAATGTGGTTGATCTGCCCGAGGCGCTCGTGGACGGTGTGCTGCTGGCCAAGATTGCTCGGCACTTTAAGCCTGCACTTGTACCCAAGATCTTTGAGCACTCTAGGCTGCAGTACCGCCACACCGACAACATTGTTTACTTTTTCGACTTTTTGGCCAGCGTCAAAATGCCCGATCTATTCCTGTTTGATATTGTGGACCTCTACGAAAAGCGCAATCTCCCCAAGGTGATCTTTTGTATTCACGCACTCAGCCACATTCTCAACGAGATCGACTTGGCTCCAGAGATGAATGACCTGGTCGGCAAGCTCGAGTTCAGTGATGACCAGCTCGACACTGCCCAGCGTGGCCTCGACGCTGCTGGTGCAGCTCCCCAATTCGCCAAGGTCCAGCGCCATTTTTCCGGCCCTCACGCCGCCGACAGCTCTCCTCGCCGCGAGACGGCCACTACCCCCTCCAAGATTGAAATGCCCGTGTTTGAGCCCCAGCCTGAGCCTCCCAGCCCACAGGTGTCGCTTTTAATTTCTGAGGAGGAGCTTCAGATCATCGAACTCGAGACCCACGAAGCCGTGATTGCCGTGTTTCAGGCCCAATGCCGTGGCGCCCTTACTCGTCGCACAACCAGGCCCAAGCCCGGAGACCGTGAGTTTGTGACCAAGCTGCAGTCTTGTATCCGCGGTGCCAGCTTGCGCTCAAGCATTGCCGCCCGTACTGCCAGCATCGACGTTGCAGCGGTCACCGCACTTCAGTCCGTCATGAGAGCTACCAGGCAACGGGCGCGCCGCCCCGCGTTTGAAGAGGACGCAATCACCCGCCTCCAATCATTAATACGTGCTGCCAACCTTCGTCGGTCTATCCCGTGCACAGGCGATGCCAACCTCCAGGCACTGTGTCGCGGGGCTCTTTTGCGGTCGCGGATCAGGGCCTTGGACAGCCGGCTGCACAGCCAAAGGGCTCTTGTGGTACAGCTGCAGCAGCTTTCTCGGGCAAGCCTCGCTAGAAGAGGTGTTACTCGCCAACTGCAAGACGTTCAAACTGCCGGCTGGGCCGGTCTCCAGGCCGCGATTCGCGGGGTGCTGGTACGACAGCGCGCGGGCACCCGCCAAGCTGCCCTCGAGCGTGAAGCCGGATCAATTGTACAAGTGCAGTCTGCATTCCGTGGCCTCCTGCAGCGCTTTGCTGTTGGCTGCCAGATCGACGATCTCGACGAGGAGATTGTGGGCGTGGTGGGGATCCAGGCAATGTGCAGAGGTTTCCTGCAGAGACGCCAGTTCCAGCACCGCGTAAGTTGGTGGCACACGCACACCCCGAGTATCATCAAGCTGCAGAGCATGTGGCGCACAAAGACCCAAATCGAGGCCTACAACTCGTTGATTGCCGACCCAAACCCAAGCCTAAGCACCATCAAACACTTTGTACACCTGCTCAATGATAACGAGGCGGACTACCAAGAAGAGATCAACCTCGAAATTGCCCGCAAGGAGCTCAAGAATGCCGTGCGTTCCAACGAGCAGCTGGAGCAGTACATTTCGCAGATGGATACCAAGATTGCCCTGCTCCTAAAGAACAAAATCTCCCTGGACGAGGTCATCCAGCATCGCAACGACACGCCCGCCCTTTTGCGCCGCAAGAGCAGCTCGCGCCTGCGAGTTCAACAGCAGCAGAGCCTCGAGCGCAACGGTCACGATCTCAAAGCGCTCAATAAAAACAGCCGCAAGCGTCTGGAGCTTTACCAGGGTCTATTTTACATTCTGCAAACCCAGCCGCAGTATTTGGGCCGTCTCTTGGACCATATGAGCTACGAGACCAAATCCAGCGAGCGTGAGCAAAAGCGCTTGACAGACTGCGTCCTAACAGTCTTTGGGAACCTCAGCGAGGACCGCGAGGAGTACTTTTTCTTGCAGCTGCTTTCAAAGAGCATTTATCTCGACATGGAGCACATGGAGACCCACGCGAGCTCGAGTAATAGTCTTGTTTGGCGTCTCTACAATGCCTTGAACCGCAGGTCGGTGCAAAAGTCATTGAACGCCACGATCGGGCCCGTACTAGAGCGTATTATTGATACCCCCGGGGACGACCTCGAGTGCGACCCCCTCAAGATCTTCTTTGCGCTCAATGGAGACAGGGCCTACGATACCACGACCGAGCAGGCTATCAGGGATCCAGCCACCCGCCAAAAGTTTGTGAGCAATTTGCAGCTGCTTCGCGATCTTGTGCTCGAGGTGCTTGCCGCCCTCGAGGGAGGTGTGGCCAAGATGCCCTACCACGCGCGCTACTTGGCTCATCAGGCGTACATGTACGGCTGTCGCAAGTACGACAACTATGTTGGCTTCAACTCCATGTCGCTTGTGGGGACTGTGTTTATCTCACACTTTATAGTGCCATCCATGCTCAACTGCGATCAGCGGGGCGTTTTGGATGTGACACTTGATGTGGTCCAGCAAAAGAATCTTGTACTTGTGTGTAAGGTGCTCAATACTGCCGCGCACTTTGGAGAGTTTGATGCCAGCGACCCCTACCTGCAGCCTCTGAACGAGTTTGTGCAATCATGTTCAGATAGGCTCGGCATCTTGTTCAAAAAGGTGGTTGATGTTCCAGACCTGCAGACAATGTACGGAATCACCAACTTTGACGATGTCAAGAGCCACCAGCGCCCTGCACTCAGCATCAAGACCGAGGACGTCCTGGCGGTGCACTCGCTCGTGTTTGAAAACATGGATGTGTTGTGCGACTCGAGCGACAACTGCGTGCGCCCTGTGTTGCGCCAGCTCGGGCCCCTGCCCAGCACCTCACGCGACCTCCTGGACATTGCCCGCCTAACCCAGATTAGGCTTGAGCTCAACCCCAATTATGGAACCCCTAGCATGCAGTCCAGCAATGTTGATGCAGCCGGGCTCATGACTCTTGTTAAGCGCTGTTTAATCTATGTGCTGCGGGTGCAGAGGGGCGAGCACCTCATGGGGGTGCTTGTCGAGCCGGTGCATGACGAGCAGGAGCACGTGTATGCGCGCATTCTCGAGGAGGATCAGTCGAGCGTGGGCGCCAAGAAGCCAGGCGAGCTAGCCAACCTCACGTACCGTGAGCTCAAGTTGCTCACACTCGAGAAGGTGCTGGAGCTCGAATCGTCGGGCCGCATCTCGCGCGACAATCACTACCAAGACCTCATCAACAGCCTGGCAAACGATATTCGCAACAAGCACGAGCTGCGCCAGGCTCGACTGTCGGAATTGCGTACGTGCTCGGAGACCTTGGCCTCCCTCAAGGAAAAGGAGAGCCACCTCAAGATTTCCCACAAGACCTTTGAAAACTATATCGAGACGGCTATGACCACTCTGCAAGAACAGAGTCAGGAAAAGAACCGCAATAAACGTTCGCTGTTCTCTCGCAAGTTCCTCAAGCGTGACATCAAGCAGTCCAAGTTTGGCTCCTTTAGGTACACCGCCGCTCAGGCCCAGGACAAGGGCATCCTAATTGGTATCAAGGGCTACACAGACCGCCAGTACCGTGACTTGAGCGTGACTTTTTCGTGCGAGAAGGTTGCTCACTTCACCGTGGAGGTCTCGTTCAGGGGCATCCCGCTGCCGGGCGCCTCCACCACCCTGACGCTCGACGAGCTCCTCGAGAGCCAGTACGAGGACAAAGAGACATTCACTCTGTTTGACGAGGCCGCAACCTTCCACACAACCAGACTACTCCAATTCATCTTCCGCAAGTTTTATGGTGCCACAGAGTAGCCTCGCTATATATACATAATTTATCCCCTTTCCTTATTTTCCTTGCGAGCCATCTCCGGCGACTCTTCAGTTCCGTATTTCACAAACTCCATCACCTTTCTGAGGTGCAGCTTGCCGTCAATGGGGCCCTTTTCGTAGCCCTTGAAGGTGTTTTTGACGTCGGTGGTTGTTGGGCACACAAACGGCCTCAAATCAGTGGATTCTTGCGTGGGGGTGACATATGTGCGCACTTTCTCCCAGTTAATGCGGTACTGGCCCTTTTTGGTCCACGTGCCGACGCCAGTGGAGCCGGTACCCTTGTAAAAATTTTTGTTGCCCTGCTTGGTGGTGAGCGACCATCTCTTGTTTCCTGTCTTGGTCATACCATAGAATAGTTCGGGGCCTCTCTGCTTCTGCCATGGCCGGAGCAACTGCAAAGGCTGTGTAGCTTTCATGATGACGAGTTGGTCGGGTGTCTCGATGAGATGAGATGGTAGATTAGATCAATGCATTTAACGAGCCCATGCCTTGAATTGGGGCCGCTCTATGCCGTTTTTTCAAACCTTATATCGAATGCTGGATGCCAACTCTATCACTTCCTAGATTTTGGCTCAACATTAAATTGTCTGCAAACTTTGATGTTTTCATATAACTACTCCGCACGTACCGTGTTCAGTATGTACTCGCTATTCTTTGCAGCAGCACTTGCTATTGACGGTGTCGTCACCCTTGACGTCGAACGTGTGGGCGTCCACGACCTCAACCCTCATGTGGATATGATCCAGAAACGGGCGTCTGCCCAGGGGCGCAATACAGTTCTCGATTCTATGGAGAACATGCGCTACTTTTATACCACTAATGCCCTCATTGGTACCCCAGGACAGCGTGTGAACCTCCTGCTCGACACTGGCTCAAGCGACACCTGGGTGATTGGACCCTCCACCACAAACTCTAGAGGCTTGTTCGGTCTGGGAGGATCTCGCACCCCTGATACTACGCTCTATGATAACACCAAGAGCTCCAGCTGGCAGGCGAATGGTACCCAGTGGAGCATCCAGTATGGCAAGGGAACTGCCAAGGGTAACTGGGGAACAGATACCTTTCAGCTTGGTAATTCCAAGCTCAATGCCCTGACTATTGGTGTAGCCACCCAAGTGAGCCAGGTGTCTCAGGGTATTATTGGTTTGGGCCGTCAGGAGGCAGAATCCACCTTCAAGAGTGGCGTGACCTACAACAACTTGCCCATGCAGCTCAAGCAGGAAGGCAAGATCAACGCTGCTGCGTACTCGATGTATATGTCTGATATCAACTCAAAGAGTGGCACCATTTTGTTTGGCGGTGTGGATCACTCCCGCTACACTGGCCGCCTCGCCTCGCTGCCGTTTGCCCACCCTCAACACTTGGCGGTCCAGCTCCAGGGTATCTACAGTGATGGCCGCGAAAAGGATAACAATCTGGCCAAGCCCATGGCTGCTGTCTTGGACTCGGGCACCTCGCTCAGCTACATGCCCATGGACACCTTGACCAACATTCGCACGGCGTTGAACGCCAATCCCTCCTTTGAACTCGGTGAACGCTACTACTGCGACTGCAACATCACTGAGCACCTCATTCTCGACTTTGGCCCCGTCCGCGTCTCCGTTCCTTCGTACCAGTTTTTGTGGCCATTGACCGAGATGATTAGCTCTGCAGAGGCTGACACCTTTTTCCCTCAAAACTCGTGCTACCTGGGCATTGAGCCTAGCACAGGCGCCACCAGCGACTTTTTGCTTCTTGGCGACAATATGATCCGTTCCATGTACATGGTATTTGATCTCGACAATGACCAAATTGCGGTAGCCCAAGCTGCTTCTGATGCCACTGTTCCCCAGAATGTCGAAGCCATCTCCAGGTCTGGTATTCCAGGTGCATTTTGATGCAATGGATATAGTCCTTGATCAGCACTCCCACCAACAGTTCAAACTACCATTTTATAAGAATTGCTAAAATAGTCAAAGTCATAATCATTACACTACGAGATTTCTGCATGCTCTATCTCTGCTGCCTTGAGCTTCTCAGTACTCTCGCTGTTGAGCACATCAGAGCCAGAAGTCACCGCCTGGACGGTTCGCTCGCTCTTGTATTCCTGGAAAGAGGCCTCGTTCTTTGATGCCAACCAGCTCTTATTTGAAAAGAGATAGTCAATTTCTTCGAGCGTTCTGTTTGCGGTCTCTGGGACAAATAGCCACACCAGCACCAGCGACAAAAAGTTGGCGGCGCCAAAAATGTAGAGAGTCTTTTCTCTGATCTTTTCAAACATGATCGGGCAAAGTAGGGTCAACCAGCCATTGCCAATTGACCAGCCCACTACTCCGAATGCATTACCCTGCGCCCGCACCTTGAGGGGGAAAATCTCCGTGGGGTAGAGCCATGGCACCACCAGCCAGGTTGCGCCAAACACTGACGTATAGATGAAGACAAATGATGCAGCCGCGGCGCCGTATGCGCTGTTGTCAGGGTTGTTCTGCTGAAGTTTGGAGAACCCACCTGCCAAAAACATCGCCACACCTTGAGCAATTGCTCCCCAATAGAGCGTGAAACGGCGGCCCCATCTATCAACTGTGAGATAGTTGATGAGTGTTGCAAACATGTAAAAGATATTATTGAGACCAGACAGCCAGCCAGACTTGCGCGCCGAATAGCCGGCTTGGCTGAAAATTGTGGGCTGATAGACAGTCACACCCGCAATTCCAACCCATTCCTGTAGAATCTGCATCCAAATAACAATCTGGATACGACGCGAGATGTGCAGGTCTTTTACCTTGCGTTTCTTCTCGGGGTCGTCCGTCTTGAAGTAGTTGAAAAACATTCTCAAGTAGTTCCCCGTGAGAGCAGAGTCCTGCTCGTATTCCATTGCCTCACAAATTGAGCGGTACTCCTTCTCGCCTTCAACTTGACCTCTCATATTGACCAAGAGACGCTCCGCCCTCTCGGACTCGTTGTTTTTGATGAGCCAACGAGGCGACTCGGGGAAAAGCCACACAGCCGAAACAAGAACCAATAGAGGGATAATTTGAAATGCAATGGGGAACCGCCATTGGAATGCGCCGGTTCCGTTGTTGATGTATGACAATCCGTATTCCATCCAATACGCCACAACGACACCAAAAATATTGAGAGTGAACTCGATTGCAATAAACGCACCACGAGAAGTGTGTTCAGCGGTTTCAGAGGAATACACGGGCACCACAGCGTTGAGCACACCGGTGCCCAGACCGTTGAGGAACCTAGAGCCCACCATCCAGTTTGCGTTCATAGCTGAGCATTGCAAGGCAGCACCAACAATACCAAGTGCAGCGCCTACTGCGATTGCCTTGATACGGCCGACGCGATCAGAGGTGAAACCACCAAACAAGCACCCAACAAGGGTGCCAAAGTAGTAGATGGCAACGATGCCACCTTGCTTTGTAGAGTCTGTAACCACGATAGAGCCGTCGTCACCAACGTAGCCGTACTTCATTCTTTTGACATAGTCGGCAGAGTTGTTAACGCCAGACATCATACCCTGGTCATAGCCAAAGAAGAAAATGGACAGCGCCGAGAGCGCTATGACGCAGTGTGTGAGTGTTTTGCCTCTGAAGCGATGCTCTAAAAGCCACGACTCTGGGACGATCGCCATGGCCTGATGTTGGCGCAATAGTGTGAATTTATAGCAACTCCCCGAGTTCGGTTATGCATGCAGTGCCTGCATATTTGGCGAATTTGTGGGGAATCTGTCAGTCTAGAAATGTTGGAACGCGTCTTTGCTTGTTCTATTGAGCCTGCTAGCAAACATAATAGATACTTAGGTCATACCTTGTGGAAACAAGCTGGTTCAACGCAATTGATGGGTGCTCGGCTGTACCTTCCTCGGCGGATGCATGATGACAATGCGGGGTGTGCATACTTTGCTTGTTTCCAAGGTATTTAGGCGAATTTTATTACATTGGGCCCGCCTTAGCGCCTCAGCATCGTGAAACGCGATCGATGATGATCGCGATTTTCGTGGGACCTGCGCTGCGACTAGTCGTGTTTGCATAACATGCATATGAGTTGTGGGTGGGGCCAAGTCGCCATGGACAATTAGTAGTTTACAGCTGTCAGCGGGGCCTTTAACGGCAGGGGTTAACAGGGCCTTGTAGGGCTCTTTGTAGAATTCCTCTCAGAACTCTTTCAAGGGTTTCATGTAGGCTTCACTGTAGGGTCCCTTGTAGGGTCCCCTTAGTCGTGCTGACTTGCTCGAGGCGATTTGGCCTTACTTCATCATGAGCGAGCTATTTAGCTTTAAAGCGGGTCGCGTGGAATTCGACGAGACCACCGGGCAAGCCACCCCTGTGCGAGGCCAGGGTCTTGTAGTGCTCGGCCGCAGCAGTGAGGATGAGAGTTTGCTCGCTCTGCAATGGAAGCCGAGGAGCACATATATGCGCCTCAGCCCTAGCGAGGAACTCATGCTTCTCCCCGGCGATGTGGAGTTTGAGCCGGTCAAGCAATGTACCACCGGCCGGGTCATCTCCATGAAGTTCAGCTCGAGCGGCAAGCGGAACTTGTTTTGGCTTCAGGACCCTCCTCAGGGTAACTTGGATCATTTCAGCAAAGAGGACGAGCTAATTCTCGACAGACTCAGAGAACTGAGTAGCGAGGGCCTCGAAGAAGAAGACGTGGACATGGAGGAGTAAATTATTGATACATAGCATTATATGGATCCTGCGGCTGTTGCGAGAGAAATTGGGCCGATCCAGGCGCCATTTAGGGGCAATCGGCGGAAGTAGAAATATCAGTAGAAGCATAAATCGTGTAAACGTTCATTAGAGGAGACCGCAGCATGGGCCCACATGTGATGAACCCGCCCCTCAGCGTAATTGAGCGGGCACACCATGCGCTTTAAAATATGCCTCGGCACAGAAAAAAAACAAAAAAAAATGCCCCAGCACAACACGCAAGAGCTCAGGCGCATACTTATTCATCGGCCCACATGAAGACGCGTTATCCATCCGCACACGTCCTATGCAGGCTTTACCAGAGGCTCTTTTTTTGGCACAGGCAGGGCGGTTCGGCAGCGTTGTTGCAACCAGCGAATCAGACAAGCAATACAGTTGCTTTCAATTCGACGGAATCTATTTTGACGAGCAGCCCCACATGGTCGACAAGGGCGACGCAGTCACCCTCACCTCACACATTGACTCATTGGCGCTAAAAGTCGGAGAAGGTATCGAGAAGGACTGCCAAATTTTGCTTTGGACTTGGATTGGCGACCTTGTACATCCTCAAAACCACTGGCTCGTGGCAGAGATTGCTGCCGTGTGCCAGTTGAGGGTCAAGAGAAACGTACCCGAGCTCATAAAGAGGATCCAAATTATTCAATTAAAGATGGGACGCCGCGTGGTTGCTCGCGATCCGCTCTTTGGTGAGATATGCGGCCTCGAGTACGGGGCGGGCGAGCTGGCCACCTTTCAAATCCCTCAAGAGCAGCAGTTTCGAGAGACGCTAGGGGTCAGAGATATTCACATTAGGGTCGAGCTAGGTCCGCGGCTGCAGAGTGAGTGCTGGCGCCTGTGTATGTTTTTGAAAAGGCTTGATGGGTCCCGCGTGTCGTGCCCGGCTAATGTAGAGATCTGGCCCAACGATCGACCAAATACTAGTCTCAAGTTTGTGCATGTTCCAAAAGAGGACTTGAGACTGGTAGTGGAGCTGTTTTCAGATAGCACACATTTAGCCACGGGTGAGCATCCAGTGGAGTACAATGGCCGTTGCGAGTGCACCATGATGAGCGGCGGCGAGACTTGTCCCTTGATTTCAGCTATACATATTACAGCCTCGGGCAACGGTATTGGGCTGATGGTGCCATCGTTGTTGGCGGACGGTCTTACCAGCTACGAGGGGTCGCATCTCTTGCTGAGCGGATACGCGGGTCCTCCTGAACACACTCTATTAGTAGAAGGCACAAAGTTTGAGCTCTGCAGTGACACAGAGTATGCGGCGCTATTGAGCAGCTCCCTAATTCGGCTCGAGCTGTACAAGGGCTTCACCATGGTTTCCACACTGACTATAAATGCTCACAAGCCCCCCAAAATGCTGGTGTTTCCGGCAATGACTACCTTTTCCAGCCTCAAGTTCACAAAAACGATTGCCACCGCACGCTGCGAGCTCCAGTGGCTGGGGAAACCCCCCGAGTGCGCTGCAGTCACTACCATCATGAACTGTGCGTTTGAGAAGCCGGAGGTGATCATCGAGCAATCGAGCAAGATCAAAAATACTGCATATCTTCCGCAGGTTTTGGCCGGCCTGTTGCACAGTTTGACATGTCCCAGCGCAAAACTGCACCGCGCCGCAATGAGCGCTCTGGTCAAGCTGCTGGACACCGCCCCACCATACTGTCTTAGTCTCTGGCTGGCACGCAACACTCTTCAGGTCGACAAGGCAAAGCTTTTGTTTGTTTTGCTAAACGAAATTCCTGGGACTCTCAAGCAAAACCCGCAAAGGGCAGCACGATGCATGCCTCGTTTTGCCGAGCTCATTCAGGCCGCTGCGCCCAAATGCACCAGTGGAATTCGCTTATCTGACCTTTGCCTCGAGAGTTCACCGGTGCCTTTACCTCAAAATGGTGGCGAAGGCGAGCTCATTCAACAGGTAAAAGTCTCTGACCAGATTTGCGAGATATTGAGGGTATTGCTGCTTTTGCTCAAGGAAACAGGCCCCAAAACACAAGAAGTTATTATGGAAAACGTGTATACACTTCTGCACTCGTTCAAGTCAATTGTGGGGCCCTCATTTGTGGTTGCTGGCATTTTGTTCTTGTCGCACATACCCTGGGGAGAGCCGACAGTCAATACAAAAAAGCTATTCATGCTGGCAAAACTGTCCGACAGCCACTCCCTTGACCATGACACGATCATCTTTTTCTCCAACGTGTGCATAAACGCCATCTCACCAGTGTGGCTACAGCGCAAGAACCGCAACTGGTTGGATGTGCGAGCTGCCATATCTGTGATTTACCAGCTGCTGCAGCGTGTGGACCAGGCCGCACTACACGAGCTTTACCGCAGCTTCTTACCTCTAGTGTTTGGACTATCTCTTGAGCTATCCAAGCTAAATGGTGGCGACCACTGCTTGGACATATTTGGGTTTGAGCCTCGCGAAAACTACCTATCAACATCAATTGAGGCCATGCTAATTTCTCACCAGCTACTGCAGCTCAATTGCCAAACCATCTTGGCCCTCGATCCTGAGCAAATCAAGCAGATAATTCTCAAGACTCTTCGAGTATGCGCGGCATGGATGAGCGACAAGCCTGCAATTCCACAAGAATGGTATACGATCCATCTTCTGCGCATATCTACTGTGTATTTGAGTCTCGAATATGTTGCCGACTTGCTGCTAAAGTACTTTTTGCCACTACCGCACACCAGTGCAACCTTTGAGTCGGCCATTTGGTACTCGTTTTTTGCCATGCTCTCGCGCTTTGTGCTGCATGCGCACTTGACAATACCCGAGGACCGTATGGAGCAGGTTTCGTACTCCAAAATCGCCGGAGACCTCTTGCCCAAAAGCACGCGGCTGCTAAGGCGCATGTGGGACTCTCTGAGTTGGCCGGATTCGAATCATGGCTACTATGTCAACTTGTACTGCTGCCCGAAAAATGTCACACAGCACTTTGTACAGTTGGCCTTTTCTGGAGAGCCCAGTGCTCGTATTGTTGCGGAATCCATACTTGTGCAGATGGTGGAGTGTGAATGGGAGCTCAATCGAAATTTAGACTCGCTTCAGGTGGAGATGATGGTTGCCCTAAATTTGATGTTTTTTGAGAGGCAGCCGCAAATCAATTCCGGGCTTCTGGCCAGGCTAGACCAGTGTAACCGGAGTTTTACTGCCAAGATTTCCCACTTTTTGTCTTTGCTGAGTGACTGCTTTCGCTACGACTCGCTCTTTACTCTGGGCCGGATCCTGAGTTTTCTAAAGGCAAACAAGGTGTGGTCGCTCATGTACAAGTACGTTGGTCTGATTTTAAAGAGCGAGCGTAACTTTCGTGTTATTGGACTGGTGCTCTTGGAGTTGGCCAACATTTACACATGGCAAGACTCGTCAATGGTAGGCTGCTCCAGCGACCTTCCATTTATTGCAGAGCCTGCCAACGAGCGCAAAGATAAGTTGTTGCATATGGCGCTACAATGTTTTGTGAATGGCAAGCACTGGATGCTGGCCATCAAAGTGGGCAAAGAACTGGCGCAGCACTATGAAGCCACGCTCAACCTGAAAAAGTTGAGCACCGCTCTTCGCGATTTGAGCGAGTTCTACTCCAAGGTAGCCTCTGAGCCGGTTATTCTGCCGAATTTCTATCTGGTAGAATTTCCAGACACCTTTGGGAGCTACATTTTCGAGCAAGCACCTGATGTGCGCATTGAGCAATTCAAAAGTAGCCTCGCGCAATTCGGCGAGGTTCAAGTGCACACCGTTGCCCCCATTGACGTCCAACTCAACAGCAACACCACCATTCCATGGGTGCAGTCGTGCTTGCAGTCTACCGAGCTGCTCGAGTTTCAGCACTCGCAAGCCCTGGAGCATTCGAGCGTTGCCAATATGTGGGTAGAGCGCACCTTTTACAAGATCGCCGAGCCGCTACCGACCATTTGCGGCGCGGCGCAGGTTGAATCGACGCGAGTGGAGCGCCTGAGCCCTGCCGAGAACGCCATGCTGGCCATCAAGGCGCGCACAGAAGAACTAAAAAGCATATGCGACCGCCACACCACGAGTCCCGAGTGCAAAACAGACATTTATCTGGAGCTGGTTCTCGGCAGTGTGATCTCTTCGCCCGTGAATGGCGGCATATTTGTCTACAAGGAGCTGTTTGCGCAGCACCCCGAGCTGCACGAGGCGTTCAAGGACCTCAGGGCGGCGACACTCCAGGCACTGGTGCTTTACGGGCAGGTTGCCAAGGCCGAGATGCGTCCGCAGTATGAGCTGTTTGTTGGGCTGTATGAGACCAATTTTATGTAGTGCGGCGCGTGGACCCACATTCGCCACATTCGCCACACAGCCATAAACATCCAATCGGCCTTAGTAATTTTTCACAATGTTTCGCCTTGCCGTTTCGTCTGCTCTGCGCTCCGCTCGCCCCGCAATGCGCTTCAAGAGCACAGTGGCCCGCCCCGAGATTGAGTCCCGTGTCCTGACCGTGTTCAAAACCTACACCCAGGACAGCCCCAAGCTCACCAACACAAGCAGCTTCCAGGAGCTCGGCCTCGATTCCCTTGACGCCGTTGAGCTGATGGTGGCCGTCGAGGAGGAGTTTGGCATTGAGATCCCCGACAAGGAGTCCGACGAGATCCGCAGCGTCAAGGACGCCGTCGACTACATTGAGGCTCAGGACGAGGCCCGCTAGATATCTGTTAGCCATGTAAATAAGCCCCAATCTCTCGCTGTTGTGCGCAAAGTGTTTACCTCCGTCCCCCGCTGTTGCGTGGGCTCCATCCTTACCAATGTCAATGTCCCGAGTCGAGGTTGAGGATTTCGGCCCTCCGCTTGCTGCCGACAAGGACCTGCTGCAGGATCTCCCCGATGATTCCGAAGTAATTGACGTGACGCACTCGCGTGTAGAGTCCCTGGGCGATCTGGGGCTGGCAAGATTCAAAAATGTCAAGGAGCTGTGCGTCCGCCAAAACCTGCTTTCTAGCATGCACGGCATTGAAGAGCTCGACGATCAGGTGGAAAGCATTGATCTTTACGACAACCGGCTCGAGCACATGGACCGGCGGCTCGAAAAGTTTGGCGAAATTGAGACGCTCGACCTCTCGTTTAACAACTTTCGGCACATCAAGCACCTACAGTCAATGACCAAGATGACCGACTTGTTTCTGTGCCAGAATTCCATCACTCGTATATCTGGCGTCGAAGCGCTTCGAAACCTCCGACAGCTCGAGCTCGGAGCAAACAAAATCAGAGAGATTGTTGGGCTCGACCAGCTCGTCAATTTGGAGAAACTGTGGCTGGCCCGCAATAAAATCAGCAAGCTCGAGAACCTTGGCGCCCTCAAGAACCTCAAGTTGCTGAGCATCCAGTCCAATCGAATCACAAAGATAGAGGGGCTCGAAGAACTGGTTAACCTCGAGCAGCTGTACATCTCTCACAACGGAATCGAAAAAATCGAGGGTCTTGAAAACAATATCAAACTTACAACGCTCGACGTGGGCTCCAATCGCTTGGAACATCTAGAGGGAGTAGATCACTTGACGGAGCTCGAGGAGCTGTGGGCCAATGGCAACAAGTTGGAGAGCTTTAGCGAGATTGAAAAGCAGCTAGGCCATCTGGAGCAGCTCGAGACGGTATATTTCGAGCACAACCCCTTGCAAAAGGCGGCCGGCGCCAACTACCAAAATCGCATCAAGACGCTGCTTCCCAACATCCAGCAGATTGACGCAAACACAGTTGGGCGCAAGTTGTAAAGTTACTCGTTTATATCTATAGTTGTTTTTTTACCTTTGCAGCTCGTGCTCGTCTACGACGCTGGAGCTGATGGCGGCGCCCACGCTCATTCCAATGGTCAAGATGAAAACCGCCACGGCGGCCAGTCGGTAGCTCTCGACCACTGGCGCAACAAAGTGTTTGGGAATCTCGTGGATGGCGGCGACCGACTGCGACACCTGCGAAATGACGTGCTTGGCACCCTTGCCAGCGACGCGCTTGTGCAGCTGCAGGCCCAGCACGTGGTTGAACAGGGCTGCGCTGAGTGCGACGCCCACAGAGCTTCCGGCACCTCTAAACGTGTACTGAGCGCTGGTGGCAGTCGCCTGGGCCTTGGGGGCGGCGGCGATTAGAGAGACCAGTGATACTGTGAGCATAGAGGCATAGAATGTGCCCAAGATCAAAAAGTTGAGGTCCTGGTACCACCAAGAATCACTGTACTTGGCGGGAAGATACGGGTTCAACAAAAACATAAAGCCTGCACCAACAACGCCAACGGTGGACACCAGTCCCAGTGTATAATATTTTCCAGTCTTTTGCATCAAGATGCCGCTACCGAGCGAGCCGGTCGCGACACCCACAAAGTTGGCCACGATACGCTGCGAGACATCGCTCGGCTTGTAGTCAAATACGGCAGTCAGGTAGATGGGCACGTAGAAAATATACGTGTAGACGGTACCCGAACAGAAAAAGTTGGTAAAGCACGTGCCCAAAATTGTGCGGTCAGAAATTAAGCTGATGGGCAGCACCGGCTCAAGGGCAACGTTCTTCTCCCAGTGCACAAACAGAGCAAATAGGGCGACCGAAGTGGTAAAAAGCACCGCGATCTGCCAGCTCTGCCAAGAAAATTGGGTGCCACCAGTAGTGACAGCCATCATAAACGCCGATACACACCCTGCCAAGCTCAATGAGCCAACCAGGTCGAGACGCTCAAACGAGCTGCGGCGCACAGTGTGATGGGCAGCCGCCGAGTCCTGCTCCAGGACTTCATCTGAGCGTGGCTTCTCCTCCATAATGATCAATACAATGAGGAACGAAAGGACAGACAGAGGCACCTGAACGGTAAAGGCAAAGCGCCAGCCCTTGTAGGCCTGGGCCGCCGAGCCAATGATACCTCCGGCAGCTGCACCACTGCTGAATGCGATATTGCCCAGGCCCTGGTACACGCCGCGCTTGCGACTGGGAACATAGTCGCTCACGGTGATGCTACTCAGGGAGAGCATGCCCCCTGCACCCACGCCATTCAGCAGACGCCCAATGATAACAGGAGTGATTGTAGAGCCCAGAGTGCACACATAGCAGCCCAGACCAAACAGAAATGTGGTAAAAAGCAACACACGCTTGCGTCCGTAGATATCACTGAGCTTGCCGTAAAGGGGCTGAAGCGCAGAGTAGGCAACCAAGTAGGCAGTAGCAACCCAGGAAATATTTTCCAGCGCGTTGAGGTCGCTCGCAATGGATGCCATCAGGGTTGAAGTGACGGTGCCGTCGACGGCGGCGATAAACACGCCAAAGTAGAGGCTAAGCAGTAAAATAACAAACTTGGACCGCGAGAGATCCGGCTGGGTGGCCGATGTTGCGCTCGAGCTGAGCAATGGCGAGTTCTCGGAGGCCATTAGATGCAGAGGCTAACTAATAAGATTGGAATGATAGAGGTCCATGCAGGCGTATGCAGGGCGGCAAAGTTGGGCGAGCACGGTTGCAAACCAGTTTGATGGAGCAATTGGTTTGATACAGAGTAGGGCAGCGCCGCGTGGCGATCCGAGTCACAGTGAGGGGTGATGCCGATGGTGATTTGGACACTGCAGATTCCAACCAAGCTCTCTACTAGGCTCAATCGTGCTTAAGACTGTTCCAAATCGTTCAATATACATTATCAACAACTTTTAGCCAGACTTGATTCCAATCGCCAAATCGCTCTACCTCGAGCACCTTCCCTTCACCTTCAACGCACCCATCTCAACACCCCCCAGCACCCCGCCTCGCGCGACCCATCACAACACCCCTCACAGCACCCCCTCCCGACGACGAATAAATCGACCAATCGCTCCTCACATAATCACAAATGGTTCAGGGAACTTACCGCCTAGCGCCTCAATACAAGACCGCCTACGTCGCCGAGGGTATGTGGACTCTGCCCAAGATTGTCAGGTGGACTCCCACCCTCGCTATCTGGGGCACCAGCGCCGTTGCAGGCATCCTGTTCTTCGCCGACAGCATCCCCATCTACCGCAACCAGCTGGCCAAGCTGCCTCTTATTGGCAGCCACTACGATGATTCCATCGACCCTGAAGATACTCCTTTCTAGACTAGACCTAGAATTTAGTGCTATAAAATTCATTTATCTGATTGGTCAGTCAGGCGACCTCAAAAGCCAAATTTTCGCGCGTGGGCACTTGTCGTCCTAGAGACAAGTCGAGCACATGGTACGTTGATGAACAAAAAATTAGTAGGAATCGCACTGATACCTGATGCCAACCAATTTAATCCATTTTTGACTGAGTCTAACCAGTAAGTAACGATGATTAGCATTTCATGCACCACTCTGATTCTTATGAGGAGAAATACCAATCTTCAGTCTTCAACATGAGTTGCTAACCGTAGGAGTTGTTTTAGAGCTAGAAAGCGCGACTGAGGAGCACGATGGTAAAACTCCTCGAGTTAAAGCCTGAATCTGTAGCTGAAATATATCACCAAAGGTATAGCGTATAATTAACACAACCCACCCTACAGGCGACTATACCGGGCTTCGTCATGCCGTCGAGAAGACCAAAGGCTCAAGTCAATTACGCGGTTTTTGACCCTGAACAGGGCCCTCCTATCACATTCTCGGACGATGATGAGTTCCAGCCGGAAGCAGATGACGACGCAGACATGGATCTCGACTTGGGCGACCTTGTAGACGAGCATGAGAGTCCCCCGCCTCAAGAGCCCGAGGAGGAGTCCGAGGAAGAACAAGCCCCCAAGAAAAGGGTGCCAAAGAGCAAAGTTAAGGTAGAATCTTCCACGAAAGCCACGCGGTCTACCCCAAATGTGCCCAAACCTCCCCCTGTTATGGCCTCTACCCCGACCCAGCCTTTGAGCAAGCGGCAGCCTACAAATGAGTCCTTTGGCGAGAGATTCAGATTAATGCTAGGCGAAGACGAAAGGGTGCTCGTGGAAGCTATCGAGAACCGTGTGAATTGGGCGAATGTTGCCTTTGTGCCTGAGCAGGACATTGTGGAAAGACCTAAAAAGTTTGGCACGGATTTTGAGCCTGTAGAAGGGGCTGTCTCACCTGCGCGATCAACGCTCAACATTGCTTCATCAGAGGTGTGGGTGGATGGGTCTGCGGTGCTACTCAACGACAAGCTTTTGGGTGCCGGCGAAACAATGAGCACGCAGGACGTGCTTCTGCTCAATGCAGGCAGCTTTTGCAAGGATGCGCGCTGGGTGCCATTTAGGTCTGGTCCGCTCCAATACCTTGCCATCACCGTGATCCCAGGCGACCCAATCGACGCCGATGCCGCTGATATCTCGCTCGGGGCGTTCAAGCACGCCACATCAGAGTCTGTCGTGTACTTTTACGAGTTCAATACTGATGACCAGACTCTCAAACTACACGCGCTCATTGATTGCGGCGAACGAGGGCCCATTGTAAACCTGCGCTGGAGACCCTGCCGCGAGTCAGAGTGTGCGGTCGTGTTTCAGTCTGGGCACTTGGCACTTTTGCCTATACCCGAGCCAGGGTCGCACACCCTGGATGCCAATCTGGCACCCTGCAGAGACATCTCCTGCGTGACCTGGGCCGGCCCTGATCAATTGCTCTGCGGCACCAAGGACGGCTACGTTCTCCGCCTGAGCACCGGGTTCGAGGTGCTGGCCTACCAGCAGTCGCACCTGAGCCTGATGAGTGACATTGCGGTATCCTATCCATGCCCAGAGGGGCTCGAGACTGTGTGCACCTGCTCCACAGACGGTGACACCAAAGTGACCGACCTTAATGACCCCACAAAGTACTCTGCCGTTGTGCGTAGCAAAACATTTATCGCTAATGCGTGCTACCTCCCTTCTCTTAACTGCTATGCCACGCAGGACGACAGTATTTTAACGCGCCTCGTATTCGCGCGGACGCCAGCCTACAATAGCGGCACCCAGCTCACACGACACGAGGCCAGCGTCAACGCGATGGCTGCGTCAGTATTCCACCCGTTTGTCTTGACTGGGTCCACAGACGGGTCGCTCTGCCTAGTCAATGCTCTGCGTCGCGCGCTCACGCCGAAGCGAAACCTCAAGACCGAGAAGGACATCATGCTGTGGTCGCTCGAGTGCGAGGAGCGCACGCGCAAGTATCGGTTCCACGAAAAGCTGGCGGTCGGTGAGTTTGTTGCCAAACTCAAAGCACCGGAGGTGCTGCGGCAGTCGCCTCAAACGTGCACTGTGACCTCGATCGACTGGCTTCAAGCAAAAAGTGCCGCAGGGTGGTACGCTGCCTCTACTGCGAGCGGCATAATTCGCATTGAAAAACTGAATTGAAATGCTATATTAAATTATTTGAACGTAGAGTTTCCAACCTCACACTATAAGGGCAGCCGAGCCAGACTCTGTCATCAAATCGAAAATGGCCATCAAAGGACTCGGAAAGGTTGATGAAAAGTATGACGGCAGCAAGCTCCGGATTGGTATTGTGCACGCTCGCTGGAACGACGAGGTGATCAAGGCCCTTGTCGACGGTGCAATCTCCAAGCTCAAGAGCCTTGGAGTTACCGAGGAGAACATTGTCGTCGAAACCGTCCCCGGAAGCTACGAGCTGCCCACTGGTGTGCAAATTTTGAATGCTAGCGGCCACTTTGATGCAATTATCGCGATTGGCGTTTTGATCAAGGGCTCCACCATGCACTTTGAGTACATTTGTGACGCCGTCTCTCACCAGCTCATGCGTCAACAAAACCACATCAAAAAGCCCGTTATTTTCGGCGTGTTGACCTGCCTCACTGAGGAGCAGGCACTTGCTCGGGCCGGCCTGACCAAGGACGGCCACAACCACGGTGAGGACTGGGGAGCTGCCGCCGTGGAGATGTCCATCAAGGTCCAGCGTGCTACTGCCGTTACCAATGGCGTTTCTGTGTTCCCATAATAGAGTAGAGTAGTGGTTCCTCGCTATCGTGCGGCTCGCGGTGTACAAATATTGGTTTAAAACTATTTAAAAGGCTTTTGCACTACGGCTGCTGATACTTAGAGGCTTATCGCCCGAAAAGTTTATCCGAACGTACCGCAGTAGTCAAAATTCACTAGAATTTGAGGCACGGCACGCAGATCACGGATATTTTTAGGCACCAGCGGCAGGTGCATGGCCCTGCATATGACGTCATTGTGGTTTAACGCTCTAAACGCCCCTGATGGAAAAACTAATCCGCAAATATGGATTCATTAGTTTTTTGAAGCTCAAAACTACAAATACAACTCATATTTGGCGTCGATACCGAATCTTGTTGGTGCCTCGACCCACCACTTTTCCCAAATAGGCAAGAGACGCACCTCCAATATGCACCTCGTGAGTGATGGCTGGCGCACGAGGCTGGACAGCTTTGAGATATAAAAGACTCGTGTCAGAACATGTCTAACACAAATGAAATTCTCTTCCCTCTCTATCCCTGCTATCGCTGCCGCCGCTGATTCCTCATTTGGTGGATACACAAACACCACCTCTTCTGCAGTTCCCACTGTGGACCCCACCGCTGCCTCCCTCACTGGCAGTGAGACTGTCACTCTCACTCAGACTACTTTGGAGACTTTGACCTCTTGCAAGGGCGGGTGCACTGCTGGCCAGGTGCCTTCCACCTACACCGAGGAGGTGACCTACACCACCACATTTTGCCCCGACACTGAGGTGGCTCCTGTTGCCAGCTCCACATCTGCTGCTCCTGTTGCCAGCTCTGCCAGCTCTGCCAGCTCTGCATCTGCCGCTCCTGTCGTCAGCCCCACCACCACTTTGACCTCGACCGGTACCAAGGTGGTCACCATCACATCTTGCTCTGGCGGCTGCACAAAGGGCGCTGTTCCCTCCACATACGAGGATACTGTGACCTTTACCACTACCTACTGCCCTGACACTGTGAGCCCCTCTGCTCCCGCCTCGTCTGCTTCCAGCGTTGTGCCCCCCGCGCCCTCGAGCAGCGCTCCTCTCACCACCACCGAGACCTTCACTTCTGTGGCCACCATCACATCTTGCCCTGGCGGTTGCACCAAGGGCGCCATCCCCACTACCTACGAGAGCACCCTCACCTTGACCACCACATACTGCCCTGAGAGCACCACCACTTCTGTGCCTGTTATTGTTCCTAGCACCAGCTCCACTCCCGTCATTGTTCCCAGCACCAGCTCCACTCCTGTTGTTGTGCCCACCACCCCCTCCCAGCCTCCTGTTGAGACCAGCACCCCCTCCAGCACCACAGAGACTATTGTCC
The DNA here is from genome assembly GCA_030562575.1 of Wickerhamiella parazyma. Lineage (NCBI taxonomy): Eukaryota > Fungi > Ascomycota > Dipodascomycetes > Dipodascales > Trichomonascaceae > Wickerhamiella > Wickerhamiella parazyma. Next base: position 182,014 of record JAKTZS010000006.1, read on the forward strand.
GCACCATCACCTCGTGCCCCGGCGGCTGCACCAAGGGCGCCACTACCATCACATCTCTCACTACTGAGCTCACAACCTACTGCCCCGAGAGTACCACTGTTGAGACCTCGAGCGCTCCTCAGGTGACCAGCTCTGCGCCTGCCGAGACTTCCACTACTCCCAAGGTGACTTCTTCCACGACCGCTCACTCCAAGACTCCCACACAGCCTGCTGAGGTGCCCAGCAGCAGCTCCAGTTCTGTTGTGACCGCCAACGGTGCTGCCTCCATCGAGCTCAGTGCCATTTACGGTGTTCTCGCCATGCTCCTTTAAATTCTGTGAGAGCACTCTCTTGTACATACTTATTTAACGACAATCCCTTTCTTTCTCATTGATCTGTGCTCTTCGCGTCTGCGCTTTCTCAGCTGGCGATTCCACAGTCCGCGATTTTCGTAAAACTCCCGCTTCCATGCCTCTGGATCAAAAGACCGAGAGAGTTTGTAAATCTGGGCCTGCGTCGATAAAAACGGAGAGTCCGCATGCATAAAAAATAGACCGTGTCGAGCCTTGGGTGCCTCGTAAACTGGTTCAGCGATAGCCTCCTGTGCCGCCTCCGGCTCTTCTTGTTGCTCCGTATCAGCGGGCCCAAACAGAGTGAAGGTGGTTGATGGCGCAAGCACATTGCGCAATGCTTCTGTTGTGTTTTCAGACGTAGCAACGGGCTCAGGTTGGGCCAGTTTAGGCTGGGCGTAAAACTCCTCGTCAGTGTCGCTGTCATTAGCAGTGTTTTCTTGGGCTGGTCTTGAAGAAACAATCTCCATGTCGTCATTATAATATTCTTCTCCCCCATAACCCTGGTCCATCTGGTCCTTGAACTCTTCAAACTCGCTGTCGCTGAGATAGCCGGTGTTGATGTTCTCTAGCACGCGCGCATCACGGTCATGCTCATCGCGCACGGCAATTTCCACCGGTCGACCAGTCATATCGCGCCATTCACCGTCGCTGAACTCATACACTAGGTTTTGAGGGAGCTTCTTTTCGTATCCCCAAAGTCGTTGACGATGGGTTCTAATTTTGTGAACTCCGTTGGGAAACTTAAGTCGCAGCGTGATTTCTTTCATTTCCTCGGGCTTTCTTGGGTGTGTACGGTACTTTCCCTTGTATACACCAATTTCATTGAGGTGAGCTTTTTGTCTCTTCACTTGTGAAGGGTTTGGCTGCAGGGGCTCGGTTTCGGGTTTCCATTCCCACTTGGGGCGAGCTTCCTGGATGGAAAGTAGTGATTGCTTGAACCTGACACCATTGAGTGCCTTTTTTAGCGCGGCAAACTTCTCGTCTGAAATTTCAAGATCGCAGTACGCAAAGTGCGTGTCGAGCGTGGGCTTTTTGTGAAGTGTTACAGGGCTTTGGAGCTCTCCAAACGATTTTAAACGCTCCTCGAGCGCGCCGATATCTAGAGCGAGCGCTGGAGCGATATTTCCAATGTGAATCCGCATGACCTAATTTTTTGGTACTGCAGAGTAGGCACATGCAGACGGTGGAGATGGAATTTTACAAAGTGCGCCATTGACCTTGATTAAAGACTGAATAGTTGAAAGCTATGTGTTACTGTGGATTGGCAAGATGCTGTTCTGAAGATTAAACGTACAGGACTTGAAAGCGCTTTGGGATGCTGCCCAACACCTGCTAATTGGGCGAGACAAGTTCCATAGCGATGCAATACCTGTCTAATTGATTTTGCTCGAACTGATATCTCAATCAAATAGAAGCAAGACACAGCTCTGCAAAAAAAAAAATAAACTGAAAACCGTCGAGAGCAGTGAGTTTAAATAGCAGGGCCAACGTCTTCAAAAATAGAGCCAATGGCAGAGTTTGCAGATACACTTGCCTTTGAGGTGCTGAGCTCGTTGAAGAGTGAATTAAGCAGCAACAAAGCATATGAAATCGATAGAAACATACGCAGGATGAAGATTCTCTTGAGTATCCTGGACAAAGCTGAAAGGTGGGACGATATGCTCAATACGTGGTTATATTTGCATACACGCCATCGAATTCTTGAAAGAGCTATCTTCGAGGACGATGAATTCGAGATCTTCAATGTGGAAAGATCAAGTAGAACCGATACAGATGCAGATACAGCTAGTTAAGCATTTGCAGGATACTGGCGTTGCTTGAGGAACAGCTAGCTCTCAAGTCTGCTTGAGCACCAGCGACCCACGCGCATCTAGAATACAGTTGAAGTAAATTGAGACACACACAACGAGCGAGAATAATAAATACGAGACCTGAGACAAGTACAGCCTATATAGGTGTTAGTGCGCAAGGAACTAACAGAAATGGATAAAAATACACACTACTTGGACAGCCCTACAGGCGAAGCTACATTTAAACTACTCTATTGGCTGCGTGATATTTTGAAGGAAGGTGACAGCACCAGTAACCTTCGCCGAATGAAGTTTCTCCTCACGATTCTGCAAGAAGGCGGACACCGAGACCTGATTTTACATGTGTGGGGTGTATTGCTTAATTCACACCCTAGTCTGGAGAGTGGTCTTTTTGAAAACAGTGAATTTCAAGACTACATTTTGAAGGCCCCATGTATAAATTAGGCAGATCAATCTACGCATTGTCAATCCTGTGTGACGCTGATGTCTAATTGAGCAAGCTCCTGGCTCGTGTGTCTGGGCGGGCTGCAACACCGTGCGCCGTCGACACAATAATTGTAAATGAGACACGACATTAGAGTAAAATAAACGTGAGACTCACCGATTTAGCAGATAATGTATAAAAGTTGAGAATTCCTTTGAAGATTGGATAAATGGTACACTTCAAAGACACACTCACGGGCTCAGCATTCAATTTGCTAAGGGAGGCCTGGGCAAAAGACAGTCACAACAAAGTTGTGCTTCGCGAAATGGAACATCAATTCAATCTTTTGCATGAGGACGGACTACGGGACGAAATACTTATCATGTGGAAGTATTTGCTTTTCAAGAGACTCGAGTGGGAAACCATTCTATGCAGAGACGACGAATTTCGAGACTTTTTGTTGACATTCTAAGATATAGATTAAACCCTTGCGCGACGCTGGCGTCTATTTTGAGGGGCAGCTGGCTCCTGGCTCTGGGCGGGTTCCTGCGACACCTCTGCGGCGGGAGGCTGTTTAGGCCCGCTTAGCAGCTGCTTGCCAGCCTGCAAGAGCTTAAAAGCCTTGTAACCAGCAAAAGCAGGGACCAAAAGGTACAGCCACCATGCCTTCAAGGTCACCAGCGACAGGATCAGCAAAATCCAAGTAAAGTAAATCACATCGTGCATGTACTCTGTCAGACCCGACTGACTGAGGTCTGTGCCGGGGCTCTTGAGCTCTTTGCCATTATACTTGGGGCGACTGCTCTTTTCGAGCACGTACTCAAAGCCAAACATGGGCAGGCTCATGAAAATACTGCCCTTGAGGGGCTTGCCGCGGAGCCACTGGATGGCCATAACCACAATGAAAATGGCAGCTGTGGTGGTGTGCAACTGCTTGAGCGCAGCCACGTTGGCCTGAGCCAGTTTCTTAGCAGACGCCTGAGCCATGATTACTGTTTGGTGCTAGCCAGGCCATCTAGGCTGCCAAAGTCGTACTCGTGTTCAATTTTGCACACGCGAACGGTGTATCCGCTGTACCACTGCTCCTTTCCGAGCTCCTGCGCGCGAATGTGCGAGGCCTGCTTTTTCCAGTGCGCAATGTCTTCGAGCGTTTTCCAGTAGCTCACAGTGATGCCAATGTCTGCCCTGGCCGAGTCAACACCGAGGTAGCCGGGCATTGAAGCGGCCAAGTTGGCCATTTTATCTGCCATGGCGCCGTAGCCCTTGTCCACGGGGGTCCTGGTCGAGGTAAAAATCACACAGTACATGAGGAGTCACGGTCTGCAGGGACGAGGTGCGTCATATGCACGATCTGCCATTGGTCGACAAAAAATTTAAAACAGCTATTTAGAAGGGTCCTCCTCAGCCAAGTAGTGCAAATAAGCACTCAGGGTCTTTGTGCCCTGGATGTAGTTGCTCATATCAAACTTCTCGTTGGTCGAGTGAGCACCGTCGTCGCCACGGCCGAGAGGAAGCAGCACGACCGAAGTCTTGAGGGTGTCCTGGAAGCTCAAGGTAATGGGGATGGAGCCACCCTCGCGGGTAAAGTCTGGGGTAATACCCCACACAGTCTCGGTGGCGCGAGCGGCAGCCCTGTACGACCAGCCGTGAGGGTCGGCCACCCAGTAGTCGCCACCGTGGACAAGCTCACAGGTGCACTTGTTCTTGGATCCAAGCGACTTGAACACATCATTGACGTACGAGATCACGTACTCGTCCAGCTTGGCCGGCTCAATGTTGGGCACAGTGCGAATGGAGAACTTGCCACTGACGCTCGAGGGGATAACGGTCTTGGCGCCCTTCTCGTAAAAGGCGCCTTCAATACCGTGCAGCGACAGGGCAGGGTAGCGCCATCTCGCCTGAAGAGCGGCCTTGATGTTGTCCTGGATAACGGTCTCAGAGCCAATGTTGTTCTCGAGGCCCTTGAGGTCGAAGTGGATTTTATCGTAGAGCTCATCCTCCTGCTTCTTGAGTGGAGCAACCATCTCCTTGATGCCAGGAATAAGAATCTCACCCTGAGGGGTAACCAGCTTGCTAAAGATGTGGCTCAGGTCGACCATGGGCTCATGCACGAGACCTCCAAACAGACCACTGTGCAGGTCGGCAGCGGGGCCATCGATCTTGATCTCATAGTAGGACACACCGCGCACACCGTAGGTCACCACAGGGTAGTCCGTGCCGAGCCAGTAGTTGTCGGAGATGCACACAGCATCAACACCCTTGAAGTAGCTATCCTTCTCAGCCTTGATAAGCTCGTCAAGGCCCTCGGAGCCGGACTCCTCCATTCCCTCGAAGCAAAACACCAAGTTGACAGGGATATCGAGGCCAATCTCCTTGTGTGCCTGGAGGCTGTTCAACCAAGCCACCACGGGGCCCTTGTCGTCTGTAGCACCGCGGCCGTACAAAACATCACCCTTTTGCACAAGCTCAAAGGGAGGGGTGTTCCAGCCATCCTCCAATTGAGCCGGCTGCACATCGTAGTGTCCATAGATCAAAACGGTCTTGCGGCTGGGGTCTTGGCCGTAGCGACCGACAACAATAGGTGGCAAGTCAATGTTCTCACCGGGCTGCTTGCCAAGCTCCTTGAGCTGGACGTCTGTGGCGCCCAAATCCTTGAGCTGGGCCTCAAGCCAGTGAGCCATCTTGACCACATCCTGGCGGCGGCCCAGGTCGCTGGACACACTGGGGATAGCCACAGCATCACCCAATCGCTTGACAAAGTCAGACTGAAGGCTATCGATTTTGGCAAACAAGGACTCAAATGACGACATTTAAGAAGGTGGGAGAAATTGGGGTTCGCTCCTCCAACTTGGGTGCATCTCGTAAGCGCTTTTTCATCTACTCTCTAAAAAATGTCAGACGACCAAGCTCTAAATACGCCGCTCCCAGCCGCGTGGACGTTCTGGTTCTACCACAGAGACAAGAATATCAAGTTCAACAATTACCTGGCGGGCACGCACGAGGTCCTTGGATTTGACACCCCGGCGACCTTCTGGCAGCTCTACACACACCTCGCGCCGGTAAAGTCGCTGCATTTATGGTCAGAATACCAGATTTTCCGCAGAGGCGTCAAACCAATGTGGGAAGACCCGCATAACGCCCAGGGTGGCCGCTGGAGCTTGAGGCTCAAGCTTCGCAAGCACACCGCCAACGACGGCTTCTGGCACCAACGACATCTACTTTACGTGCAAGATTATGCTCCGTACGTGTGGGAGCGACTATTGCTCGAAGTTGTCTCGGGTAGCTTCTCGCAAAACAGGTTATTCGACGATCAAGAGGTCCTCGGTATTGTGATCAGCGTGCGCAGAGAAGAGTATGTCATTTCAATCTGGAACCGCAACTCTGCCGATGCGGCAATCATCAACTCGCTGCGAGAAGCTATTCTCGACGTGTGCACAACCACTGCGGACGTCACACTCGAGTACTCGCCGCACTCTGAGTCTCTAACCAAGGTGAGCGAGAAGTCAAAGGCAAAGCCGAAGCAACAGCCAAAGAGAGACTACAAAAAGGTCTGGAGGGAATAGATACATAAATAAGTCAGGGCGACGACAGCCCGTCTTCGTCGGGAACAGTTTCGATTGTGACGTGCCACTGGTGCTGGTGCTCATCTGAATCCAAGCTTTGTTCTGTGCTCGCCAGCCCTTGCTCCAGCAAAGCTACGAGCTCATCTTGAGCGCGCCGCACATAGTCCTCCACCTTTTGCTTGGAGCTGCCCCGAAGCCCTGCAGCCCTTACCTTGTCCACCTGCCTGTCGGCCCTGCAGCACATTCGGTAAATGATTGCCAGGTCACCATTGGCAGCTCTGGCGCGCTTGAGGTACTTTTGTAGTTTACGCTTGCACTGTTCAATGACTTGGACTTGAGCTTCGTTGACGCGATTTTGGGGCAGTTTGACCCTGCTCAAATGTGACTTGTGGGCAAGAGGATTGAGTTTCATGCAAAGGGGAGACATGTAATTTTGCCAAATACCCCGGGTCATATATATCTCGCTTATGCAGCTCGAGAACCTTCCAGACGACCCGAGTTTGTTCGTGTAGTTTTTTGCTCTATTTAATGTCTTTAGGGTTTGTCTGGTGCTAAGGACAAGCAAAATCACTCTCAATCGCGTTATTCCACCCTGGAATCATGCCGTCCCACGTCTGACGCAGTCTTGAGTCACCTCGAGTCATGCGAGCCTCATGCAGCTTCATGCAGGCGTCTTGACTCCGAGTCGCTCAGAGCTACCCAATCGCTCAACACTGTTTTATGATGACTCCCCATGTCACTGAAAAAAGCACTCCTCGCCCTCAAGCCCATCACCAGCTGGACTAGGCAAGAGATTGGAGAAATATACCACACTCCGCTCCTTGAGCTGGTCTTTTCTGCCCAGTCCCAGCATCGGGCATGGCAAGACCCTACCAAGGTCCAGTTGTGTACCCTGATGAACATCAAAGAAGGCGGCTGTACTGAGGATTGCAAATACTGCTCGCAATCCTCGCGTCACGATGCAGGAGTTAAAGCCCAGAAACTGGTGACCCTTGACGCCGTTGTCAAAGAGGCAAAGGAGGCGAAGGCTAACGGCTCCACCCGCTTCTGCCTAGGAGCAGCTTGGCGCGACATGAACGGTCGCAAAAGCGGAATGCGCAAGATCGGCGAGATGGTCAACGAAGTCTCCAAGCTGGGTCTCGAAACCTGTGTAACATTGGGCATGGTCAACAAAGGCCAGGCAGAAACCCTCAAAGAAAGCGGGCTCACGGCGTACAATCACAACATCGACACTTCTCGTCGGCACTACCCCAATGTGATCACCACCCGTACCTATGATGATCGTCTCGAAACGATCCAAAACGTTGCCAGCTCCGGACTCAAAGTGTGCACTGGTGGTATTCTTGGCTTGGGAGAGACCGAGCAAGACCATATTGACTTTTTGCACACCTTGTCTACTCTTCCTCGCCACCCTGAATCAGTTCCCATCAACAAGCTAGTCCCTATCAATGGAACAGCCATAATTGAGGACCTTAGGGATGCTCCAAAGCTCAGCCAAGATGCTATGCTGCGTACCATTGCTACTGCTCGTTTGCTCATGCCCGAGTCCATTATCCGCCTGGCGGCAGGTAGGTACACCATGAAAGAGCACGAGCAGTTTCTGTGCTTTTTGGCAGGTGCCAATGCTATATTTACTGGAAAGCGTATGCTCACCACAATGTGTTCTGGATGGGACGAGGACAAGGCGATGCTCACCAAATGGGGTCTTTTTCCGATGGAGCCTAACCTCGAGGCCCCGCGTTCTGAAAATGCGACACAGGAGCAGCCTCAGCCACATATATAGGTATACATGTAGACTAATGGATATCATATCCTCATTACCTTGATAATCAAGGTCCGAATCGCTTTAACGCGCGCGCAGGCTGGTATGCACGAATGTGGGCCCTCCGCCACATCGCCACCTTTATATTACAAATTTTTTTGTCGAAAGTTTCAATGAGCTTTGCAGAGACGTTGAGGTCGGCTCCCGAAAATTTGCTCGTTCCGAGCGATGCCCTCGCAAAGAGCACCCTGACAGAGATCAAGACTGCTCTCGACCCCATAGCCAAGAAATATTCCATCTTTGACGGCGTGCACGTCGAGGGTCTCGACGCCGAGCAGGTCTGGGCGCAGGCCCAGATGATTGTTGATGGCGCGGTCGAGAAGCTGTATGGAAAATTGAGCGAGATGGTACCTCAAGAGAAAGGTAGCGGCGCGAGCGAAGAAGATGACGAGGAGCTTTCTGGCTCTGAAATTCCTAGCGACGAGGAACAGTCCGAGGACGAGCTGCAGGTGGGTTCCGGCTCGGAGATTGGCGAGGAGCATGGCGAACTTCATGACGATTTCGACGAACAAGATTTTGAGGGTTTTGAGGATGAGCAGCCAGCTTCAGGCTCTGGCTCTGGCTCGGAAAATGAGCAGGAGCAAGAGGATGAGGCGGAAGAGGGCACCGTTGCAGGCCTCAACAACGGCTTGTTTGATCTGCAAGAATTTCAGCAGCAAGTCTTGGCGATGGAGAATGAAGACTTTGGGCAGGACGACGAGGAGATTGACTACTCAAAGCCCCAAGACGCAAGCGAGGAGGAGGAAGAGGAGCATTTCAACGACTTTTTTGCGCCTCCCAAGAAGAAGAACTCCGCCAAGGACAAGCAGGCGTTTGCTGAGGACCAAGAAATTGAGGACGCCTTTGGCAGTGCTCGCAAGGACCTGTTTGACGATGAGGATGAGGAGGATGATGAGTTCGAGGGGGAGAACTTGAGCAAATTCGAGAGGCAGCAGCTGGAAATTCAAAAGCAGATCGAGCAGCTCGAGTCTGAAAATGTAGGCGAAAAGGGCTGGGCCGTCAAGGGTGAGGTCAGAGCTTCGCAACGTCCTACCGACTCTCTAATCAACACAGAGCTCGAGTTTGAGCGTAACGCCAAGCCTGCACCTGTAATTACCCAGGAAGTCACCGACAGTCTTGAGGACATGATTCGCGAGCGCATCAAAAAGCAGGAGTTTGACGATCTCGCTCGCCGCACTCAAATCACCAAAAAGCCAAAGAAAGAGATCGCCGAGCTCAGCGAGCAAAAGAGTGAAAAGTCTTTGGCTGAGCAGTACGAAGATGACCAGATGCGCGCCGAGAACCCCGAGTACTACAAGAGCAAGGACAATGCAGCACTCAGCGCTGCTCATAAGGAAATTACCGACTTGTTTGGTGTACTAACCCGTAAACTGGATGCCCTCAGCAGCTGGAACTACACTCCCAAGGCGCCCAAGCCGAGCCTGACCATCACTCCTGATGTGGCCGCCGTGCAGATGGAGGAGGCGCAGCCCACTGCGGCTGCAACTGAGCAGATGCTTGCTCCTCAGGAGGTCTACTCCACCAAGCAGGCCAAGGGCGAGGTCACCACCCGCAGCAACCTGCCCAAATCACGGGAGGAAATGACCACCGAGGAGAAACTCAGAGCTCGCCGCAAGTCCAAGGCCGCCAACAAAAACTCAGAGCAATCCAGCAGCTCTACTGCACCCAAGCAGGATGGCGCCAAGGACTCCAAGCAGCAAATGTTTGACACCCTCAAAAAGGGTAACGTCTCGTACATGGACAAGCGTGGTCAAAAGCGCGATCTGCGCGGCAACGTTGTTGCCGAGAAGCAGTCGTCTTCGTCTCGCCTCAAGCTCTAATTTATTTAATGCATAACACTCTACTACTTGAATCCAAAATGAAGCTCGAGGGCACCTCGCTGGAAGCGGTCGACGAATTTAGTGGAAGCCCACCTCGCCTTGTCCCATGGTTTATTGAGAATGTTGAAGCTGAGACTGGGGTAGTTTGCCGCACTGAAGATGATGTTTGCAGTGCCATCTTTGAGCGGCTCGATGCGGTACTTGGGCCTCTCTCCTTGGGCAATGTCCCGGTAATAAATAGTAAACTTGTAGCCCTTGACGCTTGTATTGAGCCATGGCTCTTGGTGCACTACAGCAGTCTTGTCAACATAATTGGGCGCCTGGCCAATTACTGCCCGCGCCGCATAGGCGGGGTCTGCCCTGCCCACGTCAAACAGCAGCTCGTTGGCAGGCAGCTGTTCAAGACGCAGCGGATCTGCCTCGATATCTGACGGGGGATTGTCTGGTTTGAACTCGTCGTAGAGCTCATTTAGTCGTAGAAATGCGGCCTTGTTTTGAATCAGGTACAGCAGGTGATCCCAGTACTTGTTGTCTCTGAGGGCTACCTGCTGTTCGAGCTTCTCGAGCTGAGCGAGGCTCTGCGACTCGAGGACTTGCTCCACGTCCTCAACGACGCAATCCACCGCTTCCGAGTCCCGCGTGCCGATCTTGATTTTAGAGTGCACATTGTGAAAAGTCGATATCCGCAGCTGCGTGTAGACGTAGCACCAGCGCCACCATTGCTGATTGTGGCTCTCGTCCTTGAGCAGCAGCATGGTCTCGAGCCTCGACGCGAGCTGGTCGAGCTGCTCCTGGGGCACGGCATCAATAACCGATATTGGGTGCTGGATGGAGGTGATTCGGCTGGCTGCCGGCACCGTTTTTATCACGGTTGGTACTATAAGCTTCTCGAGCGGGGTGGGCGTTTTATTTAAATAGCTGTTGACGGCCGAGACCCTGAGCTGTTGCATGTAATCGGGCGAGCCTTTTAGACCTGGTCGTCGGGGCTATTTTCGTAGAGCGTATCTATAGTGTGGGCCAGCGTGTCGTCGCGTTCGGTCAATTCGCCCACGTCATTTGACTTGAGCTCAAAGGTAGCCGACTTGTACCGGAGCAGCACGTTGGGGTGGTGGTTTTGTGCGTCTGCATGTGGCGCCACCTGTGCGATAAACTGCGCGGCCCGGGTGTGGCTCTCGAACCTGAACCGTTTGGTGAGGTGGCCGGTGCTACTAATTTTCCATCCCACCTGCAGGGCCTTCATTTTAACGGGGGTGAGACAGGGGTAGGAAGGGGGGGGGGGTGAGGATCGTCTCGGCGTTTCGGTGGTTAGGGTTGAGGTACACTCCAACCCAGCGCGCGAGCGAGGCTTACACATGCCAGACACCACCGTCTACATTGCGGATATCGACCCTCTGGTGGACCAATCGCAGGTGGAAGCGGTCATTGGTGATGGCTTCAAGAAAGTCAAGCTCGTGCACGACCACATGGGGCGCGGTCACGGGCACGCTCTGGTCGAATGCGACGAGGAGTTTGCCCGGGCGCTCGAGGCCAAACGCCACCTGTTCATCGGCAGCTCCATGTGCCGCGTGATCAAGAGCGGCGAGCGCGCGACGCGACTCGCGGGCGACGGCATATTCATCAAAAACCTGATACCGGAGGTGACAGTGGAGGAGCTGCACACCAAGCTCAGCGCGCACGGCGAGGTGGTGTCGCTGCGCATTGCGCTCACCCCGTATGGACAGCCGCGCGGGTTCGCCTATGCGTCGTACGCCTCGAAGGAGTCTGTGGACGCGGCGATCTCGGCGATGAACGGGCACGAGCATTGGGGTCGCAAGCTGTACGTGGGGCACAATTTGCCGCGCAGGGAGCGCGTCCACAAGTACGATGACACTAAATCCGACTACACTAACCTGTTCATCAAGGGCATTGGTCAGTCCACCAGCGAGCAGGACTTTTTCGACTTTTTCACGCAGATTGGGGCAATCGACTCGTACTCGATGCCCATTGACGAGTTTGGTCACCCCCGCGGCTTTGGCTTTGTAAACTACAAGACGCACGCGGACGCGCTCAGCGCCGTGGCCAAGCTCAACAACTCAAAGCTGGGCGGCCGGGTTATCCAGGTCAGCCGCGCACAGCAAAAGGAAAAGTCCACCAGGGTGGACACGCCCAACATCTACGTCAAGAACCTGGACCCGGAGGTATCTGACGAGGAGCTCGCGCGCGAGTTCTCCAAGTTTGGCTCGATCGCCTCTGCCAAGGTGATGCTCGACGACACCGCGCGGTCGCGGGGGTTTGGGTTTGTGTGCTTCCATGACGCGCAGGCCGCCGAGACGGCCATCCTTACCATGAACGGCGCGCAGGCGTGGGGCCAACAGCTGTACGTGGCGCTCGCCCAGCGCAAGGGCAGGCAGTGGCGCCAGCCGGTGCTGATGAACACTGCGTACGGGTACGTGCCCATGATGATGCCCATGCAGATGCCGCCCGGGCACGCTGGGCACGCACAGCCCATGTACTACCCGTACTATGAGCAGCCCCCGGTGCAGCAGCCTCGGCGGCGCCAGCAGGACTATGGCTCGAGCCTGAGCGCGGCGATCGCCTCTGCAGAAAACACCACCGCCGAGAAGGAGGTGATTGGGGAGGCGCTCTACCCCAAGGTACAAAAGCACCAGGACGTCGACACCGACGACCTCGCGTCGCAGATCACCGGCATCCTCCTCGAGGAGAAGCGCGACAACCTGCTCAGGTGGGTCGACAATGAGGAGATGCTCAACAAAAAGATCCACCAGGCGGTGAGCGCCTACAAGGACTGGAAAGCGACGTGAGCCCCCTCGCGCGCCTCTTATTAACTTATTGACGCTCGGAGCTTGAGAATGCCTCTTGGCAGGTTGAATATTTAGCCCACTAAATCCTTTTTTTTTCCTAAGCCCTCTCTTACATGATTGAAAAGCGGTATCCGGAGCTTTTGCAGCGCCTGATGGCGGCTGTGCGGGCGACAGGCGCCGCGAGCGCGCAGGACGTGGGCTTCCACCGGACGCTTGACGCCTCGTTTGCCCAAAAGAGCGCCCAGGTGTCGGACCGGCTGCTGGAGCTCATCAACGAGATCCTGGCCAAGGGCGGCCGCGATCTGGCGCTCGAGAGCGTAGCTGATGTCAAGCACAACTGGGGCGCGCTCCAAAACACCTTTGACAAGTTTGTGGACCGCGCGCAGGCGTGCGCCGCGAGCGCCGCACCGAGCGCTCCCGCGAGCGCGCCTGCCTCGCCCGCGTCGCCCGCCCCGTCGGCTGCGACAGTCACATTTTACGACAAGACGATCGCAAAGCCCCAAAAGAAATTCGCAGTGCCTGTTGACAACTCGTTTGGGCCGTTCAAGCCCCTCTTGGTCGACAAGCCCTGGGCCACTCTGAGCCTCAACAAGTCCGTGGCCGAGCAGCCTGCCGACGAAACGCACAGCGGCGTGTGGTTTGACCATCCCTACAAGCAGGAGATCCTCGCAAAGTACCCCGACTTTGTCTATGAAAAGGGGACGCTCGAGTTCCCCGAGGACCGCGAGCCGGTGCTCGTTTCGGACCGCAAGGCGCTCAAGAGCATGATCAAGCACCTCAAAAAGTACCGCCAGATCGCCGTCGACCTCGAGCACCACGACTACCGATCGTATCTGGGCCTCGTGTGTCTAATGCAAATATCCACCCAGGACAAGGACTTTATTGTCGATACCCTGGCGCTCCGAAGCGAGCTGCAGGATCTCAACAGCGTTTTTTGCAACCCCAGCATACTCAAGGTCCTGCACGGCGCGTTTATGGACGTTTTGTGGCTCCAGCGCGACCTGGGCCTCTACCTGGTGGGGCTGTTTGACACGTCGCACGCTGCGCGTGCGCTCAACCTGCCGAAAAAGTCGCTCGCATATCTCTTGGAGCACTATTGCGACTTTACGGCCGACAAAAAGTACCAAATGGCCGATTGGCGCATGCGGCCGCTGACCGCGGAGATGCAGGCGTACGCCCAGGCCGACACCCACTTTTTGCTGTACATTGCCGACCAAATGCGCAACGCTCTCCTCGAGCAGGACCTCATGGACGCTGTGCTTCAAAAATCCCGCGAAACCGCTTCAAAGCGCTACGAGAAGCCAGAGTACAATACCGCGGAGCCCGGCTGGTGGGCGCTGGCCCTCAAGTCGCGCCTCAACTGCAACGACCACGTGCTGGAGGCTCTGTACAAGTGGAGAGACAACAAGGCCCGTGAGCTGGACGAGTCACCGCGGTACGTCCTGTCGTCGCAGAGCATTGCCAAAATGGTCCGCCACCACCCGCAGGTGATCCAGCACGTGCTGCAGGCGAGCGCCAGTACCAGCCGTGAGTACGCCAAGGAGATCTTGGAGGTGGTTGAGGCCGCGGCCAAGCTCCCGCCGCGCCCCGAGATCTTCAAGGCCCGCCGCGTTGATGTCTTCAACAAGGAGGAGGTCGACAGGGCCAAGGCCCTGAGGCTCGAGAGCGCCTCTCTTTTCAAAAAGTCGCTTTGCTCGATTGCACAGCCCAGTGTGGACCTGAGGCTGATTCCCGGTATGGCGTCCAGGCCCAACCAGCCGAGCGAGCCCGACTCGAGCGAATCCGAATCGAGCGAGTCAGAGTCGAGCGAATCCGAGTCCGAGTCCGAGTCCGAGCTTGAGCCCGAACCACAACGCAAGTCAAGCAAACGCAAAATCAACATCGTCGACGCCCAGGACGAGCTCACAGCGGCCCCCGCGCAGGCAAAGAAAAAGAAGCAGCCAGAGGCCGTCGAGGCGTTTGACTTTGCCGCCGCAGAGACAGTCATGAAGCCCCAAAAGCAGCACAAGCCGCAGAAAGCTAGCAGGGCAAAACACAATGGCCCGGCAAAGCAGCGCCAGGCAAAGAGCGCCGCGCGCACCGTCACCTACAGAAAAAAGTAAAACCGCAAAACTCTAGCTCGATATTTAAATAAATAAATCTACTCACTGTTGACCTGAATAGAGTCGTCGCCCAGCGAGGGCACGCCAACCACCGCCCACGGCACGTTGGTGACCTGGTGCAGCCGGTCGAGGGCGGCCCCGATCGGTGTGTAGAGCCCAAACTCCTTGAACTCGCCGTCGTACGAGTGGATCATGCCCACCACGCCGAGACCCGAGGACTGGGTATTCTTGCCGCGCGTGAGGATCCACGCGCCCGAGTCGCCGCCAGAGGCAAACACCGGCGTCTCTGCGCGGACCACAAACTCGGTGCTCTGCAGCTTGTTGCTGGACCAATAAATCATGCGGGACGGCGAGACTACGCCCGAAGTATGCTTTGTGGTGGCCCCGTACTTGAACACCTCGAGGCCAGGCGTCAGCTCTTGGGGCACAACGTGGGTGACCGTTCGCTCAAACATGAGCCCCAGATCGCTGCCCAGCTCGATGTCGTCCCCCAGGTAGTTGCGGCACTGCATGTCGGGGTTACACTTGATGATGGCCATGTCGCTGGTCAGGTTGCCGTGCTTGCCGGCCACTACCGCGCGCTCGCCCCACACAAGGTGCCCGAGGCTCTGGGGCGGGTGGAGATCGAGCTCGTGTATGGCCTCGCGGTACGCCTGGTACTCAAATGTGTGGTCAGAGTGCTGCTTGGCCTCGGTGTCGAGCGCACGGCGGAACATGGCGGTGAGCACCGGGCTCGGCGTCATCACTGGCCGGTCAATGTTGCGCGCAGCGTTCGCGTCGGGGATGCACACGTGCCCGCAGGTCAGGGCGAACGTCGAGTTGCGGTACGACTCGCGCAGGCTGTCCGATTCGTCAATGATGGGGTAGACATAGCCGCCAAGCGTGCCAGATGTGTGCACCGCGAGCTCTGGCGCTAGTGAGATGCCAATAGGCGGCCTCTTGGCGTCGGGTACCCGGAACGGAGGCACCACGCGCATACGCTGCGCGGGCAGAATGCCGTCCTGGCGAGCATAGATGTGAAGCTCGGGGCACGCGCTCATCAAGCTATTGACCTGAGTCCAATGCGACTCGCTCAAATGGGGCATACCGATACAGAGGCAGGCCACCGAGAACCTTTCATCGAGCCCCCGGCACACCGGGGCCACGTACGCGCCCTCCTGCTCGGATATACTGCTGGAAATCCCGTCTATAATCTGTGAGCACAGCCCACTGTGCAATGTATCTGGGCGCAACGAAAAGTTGCGGGGCATGGTGACCGGGTTGGCGGTGTTTGGCTCAACCAGGCCGAGCGCTGTGCCCAGCAGCTCGAGGCTGTGCAGCAAGCTCATGCGGGTGGACCGCATACTGGAGCCGCGCACAAGACAATCGGTAAACGCCAAGACAATGCGGATAATGCCGGTGAGATCGCTGCTCTCGTTTGCCGAGTCGAGGCCCGCGCCCACCTGTGGAATATAGTCCTCAATGAGCTGGGCAGCAGACGCACAGCGCGTTACCAAAATACTGGTGCGGCCTATTGACACAGAGTCGAGCAGGCGCCCTAGCGCCAGGTGAAGCTGCGCCAGCGCAGACTTTGTGTCCCGGCCTGCCGTGTCAGAGGCCGTCGCGGGCGTCGCCATCAACGGCATCTGGATGTTGGGCGCACCAAAAAGCGGCTGGGTCTCAAATGCGCGCGCAGGCTTCACGGCCGGCGCAGGCGCCCTCAGCGGCAAGGACCGCGCTGTGGGTACACTCGGGGCACTCGCAATGGCACCAGAGGTAGGCTCGAGCTGCGGCTGAGCTATTGTCTCCTGGTACACCTCATTCTGCTCCAGCTCCTCAGGGACTTGCAGCGGTTTGCTCTGTGAGCTGGAAGATGCGCTGGTAGCCGCCGTATCACCCGTGCCCCCACTAAATAGCGAGTTATCCAGACTCCATGCACGGATGCTCTCGCTCATCACAACTGAAAATCTCCGCTTTGAAGCCCGAGGGGATTTATGCTACGCCGATCCACACGGCACCAGTCACGTGATTGACCCTGCATCTGTATGCATCATCACAGTTACGCAATTTACCAGGGCGTCTCTGTTTGCAAGCTTGAACACTCGAGTACAAGTTTCTGCATAGGCTCTGACACGAAGATCGTCATGCATGCTGCAGGGGAGCCGCCTTTCGGTTACAGTCAATTGCATCTTTCCCTCGCGCAAACCTCGCTTGAGACCAAGCAACCGCATCACGAGTCTGGGACACTTTAATTTCGTGGCCTCTTTTGTTTGACGCGCATCAAGTGTTTTCCCAATACAGCACCCCCGCATAATGCCGCACCACTTTCATGCAGAAGGTGGACGTGGAGCACTATTGTTTTGATGGCTTGGAATTTTTTCCGCACGAGCTGTATACTATAGCGCCAGGGCCCAACCAGGTTCAACCGGGTAGGAATCAAAGTGCTGCATATATTGTGCATCGATCATTTTAAAGCCAAGCCTGAAACACAATTC
This sequence comes from Wickerhamiella parazyma, assembly GCA_030562575.1. NCBI lineage: Eukaryota > Fungi > Ascomycota > Dipodascomycetes > Dipodascales > Trichomonascaceae > Wickerhamiella > Wickerhamiella parazyma. Next base: position 199,163 of record JAKTZS010000006.1, read on the forward strand.
TCAGTCATGTTTCAGCGGGGTTGACTACAGCCGCAACCGCCGTAACCGCCCAACTTATTTAGTCTTGCAGTGTCTAGTGTTTTCTAGGTTAGGAGTTATTTCCGAAATTCCGGCTGAAATCGTGCCAGCAGCCCTTGTGTTGGCGTTCCGGTCAGTGTGCATAAACTCTGATATTGGGCTTAATGGAGGAACAGGTAGGCTGTGGCAGTGTTGAATTGCTGTAGTGCCCTGAAGAATCTCAATGCGTATGTTTTAATTTACGTATATCAGGGTTATTTGTTATACACGCCATTTGACTCCTCTATCACACTCAAAATAGATTGACCCATATACAAATAAATATTGAAGCTAAACTGTGTCTTGCTGAGCTCTTTTAGGCCAGCTTCTCCTGTAAAGAGCCAGACAAACAACGTCCTGGGCATTAATTTTGCGATCAAACGTCGCTTTGAAGTAACCATGTGTACCCAGGCTCTCCTTGATGAAACCAGAGCATCCATTCTTGGTGTAAAGGGGCACACTCTTGAACCACTGCACATCGTCAGAATTGAAAAACATGTAGCGAATAGTGACGATCTTTTTGTTGATTTTGAACGGTACACCAGTGAGCACAGCACGTTTGACGATGATGCGGTGGGCATCGCAGTCCATGACATTGCCGGTACCAACGAGGCGACCCTCCAGGGTGTAGTACACCGTGGGAGCCTGGCTCAGCAAGACGTTTCCAATAAAGGACGCTGTAGCTGGGTGGCCAGGGTGCAGATAGCGGAACATTTTGTATACATTGTTTGAGTTGCGGCTTCCTGGAGTGCTAAAGGTGGGCTCAATGCGAACGCGGCGGGGCCCGTACTGAACAAGCAAGGGGGCCTGGCTCGGAATCGACTCGTCAAACTCGCTATCCGGCGTGATGCTCATATTCACTTGGCCGATCTTGTGCTCAAGCGGCAAAAGACCATAGAGCACAAATACACTCGCCTTGAACGCCTCCTCGTTGCGGCGCATAGCGTCAGTCACGGGGAGATAAATGGCGACCCTCTCGCCGACCTGCGCGCCCTCCCGCTCTTGTTTGAGCAGTCTGTTTTTGGTAGCAAACAAATTGCCCGGACGCACAAGGCGAGACCACTCTGAGGGAGTGTTTTTATCGAGCTCCTGACCGTCCCACTCGACGTGTCCCAGATCGCGCACACCGCGGTAATCTGCGAGCTTGTCTTTGCGACTCACGCTGGGATCGTAGTCAATCTCATCGGGAAACTCGAGGTCGTCTTTGGCATCGTTTGCGCGAGGCTCATAGCCACTAAAGTCCTCAGCATCAGAGTTGGCACCCTCATCCTCCATGGACTCGTCTTGCACGCCAATGGGCTTATTGGGAACAAGCTCACCTTCCTCATCGCTGAGGTCACCGGCCGCGTCCTCGGGATTCTCATTCTCAAGGCCATAATCTTCACCCTCAATGAGCCAGCTCGCTTGGTACTCAGACATACCCTTGGGCACCTTTTTGATGGTTTGCACCACGTCCTCCTCGGCGTCAATCATCTCAGTTACGTATTCGTGGCCCTCCATGCGCACACCGGCCTGGGCAACGAGGTCGTCCTGCTCAAATGCATGCATCTCGGTCTCGTCGCCGAATTCGTCAAGGCTTTCGGGACTGAGAGGCTCAAAAGTCTGCTCGCCAACGATGCGCGAGATTGAGCAGTCGCCAACCCCTGGGATGTGCACCAATTGGTCGCAGCTCAGCTTGTCGCCGCGAACAACACCCTCAACAATAACTCCCTCGGGTTGGACTTGGACGCTCTCGGCAACGACCCAAGGCCGCTCGTCACGCCAGGTGATGCCGGCGGGCACCTTGGAGCAAAAGGTGTTTGCCAGAGTGACAAACTCGTTCTGGTCAAACAAGCGCGACTCGGCGAAAAAGTGGCCAAACCACGCGCTCAGATTGAGCTTGATTTTCTTGTCTGCGTCGCCCCAGACCGAGGCGACAGAGGTTGTGCAGCCCTGAGAGCTGATGCAGCGCATGAGCTGCTCTCCATAGTCGTCGATCTCGGTCGTTGACGACAGCAAAAAGAGGCAGAAATCGGCGGCTCTAGCATTGTCGAGAACTTGCCAAAAGTTGTTGTACTGGGGCACAAAAAACCTGAGGTTTTGCTTGAAACGGGGCACAAATATTTGCCCTGGGACATTGGTTTGCTGGCCGTCCAGGGCCTGTTGGAACTTGTGGACAAACGCGACGCTGTCGACGTCGCTGCTCAGGGGTACGATGCATATGTTGCGGGCACATCCATTCTTGCCGTTGAACATCTTGAGCTTTTGGGTGTGCTGGATGCGCTTCTGGTGCATCATCTGTGCAGAGTGGTTGCGCCTCTCATTCTTGGAGAGGGTGTGCTTTTCCTTGCCAGAGCCGCCGGCCGAATCCACGCGGCCCTTGTTTGCGTCTTTGATCTGGCCCTTGGTTGCATGCCTGGACTTGAACGCCTTGTGCTTTTTCTTGAGACTGCCTGCCATTTTCCCTGTTGGTGGATCCGAAAGCAGCGGTTGACCTAATTTATTTTTGTGAAAAAAATGTGTGGCGGTTGGTGGCAATAGAAAATAAAGGCCCCAATAGAAAACAACCGCGTGAGAAAAGAAAAATGAGTCAGCCAATAGGGCTCAACCCTAAACGAAACCCAACTCAATCACATGGTGCACGCCAGGGCACTCATACCTCAATATGTCCCACGAGAACGTTTGGTACAGCCACCCCCGCCGTTACGGTAAGGGCTCCCGTCAGTGCCGCATCACCGGCTCCCGCAACGCCGTCGTCCGCAAGTACGGCATCAACATGTCCCGTCAGTGCTTCCGTGAGAAGGCTGCCGACATTGGTTTCGTCAAGAACCGCTAAATGCCCCCTTCTAAAAGTATTGTTGCATCTGCGCTAATGCGCTGTATATAGCAAATTAATCTATTTTCAAAAGCGACGCGTCGCAACGTAGTGAAATGCGTCAAACGTGAAACTGCGTATTTTCTGCGTAAACTGTGGCTGCAATAAATAAATAAATAAAAATGTTCAAAATCTCAGGCTCTCGCGCATCAGCGCCCACAAAACGGCATAGACAACGAGCCCCACGAGGCCCCATACGATAGTTCTGATCCGGGGCGAGGCCAGGTTGATGAGCGTCCAATCGTTTCCCAGGCCTGCGAGCACCACACCGGCGTCGTCCTTGAGCTCGTCGCTCGTGTATTCCAGGGCCCCGCCAAATGACCGCACAGCCATCAGAGCGATTGTTCTGTCGCTGCGCAGTCGGTCGCTGGCGTAGCGCAGACACCAGCCGCGCTTTGAGACTGTTTCCGTGACGAGCATGTGGTTGTTGCGCAGCCTCTGCGATGCAAACTCCAGCGCCCACGGCTCGCTACGGACCGCCGCCAGCACCACGTCGAGGTCGTCGCGAAGGTGGTCGCTCGCGAGCGAGAGGGCCGAGCCGCGGTTCCGCACGGCGCGCAGCACCACTTCCTTGTCGCTGCGAAAATGGAGCGGCGCGTACTGCAGTGCGAGCCCGTAATTCCGCACCGCCGCCAGCACCAGCTTGCGGTCGGACTTTGGCTCGACAAACTCGAGCGCGCGGCCCGTGTGCCGCAGCACCTTGAGGCAGAAATGCCTGTCTCGCTTGAGCTTCTCGGATGCAAAGTTGAAGGCAAACCCGTGCGCCTGGACCGCGAGCCACACGACGGTCTGGTCATTGCGCAGGCGGTCGCTCGCATGGCTCAGCGCCACGCCAGTACTACGCACGGCCTTGAATACGAGCGACCTTATGTCGCGCAGTTCTTGTGAGACAAACCCCAGTGCATACCCGAACGTGTCGAGCGAGATGGCGACCACCTGAAAGTCCGCGTACCAGGCAGGCACAAACTCTAGAATGAACCCATCAATTGAGCATGCGGCGAGCACTATATCGCCATTGTGGGCGTACTGGCTGGCAAGATCGCGCAAAAAGTACCGGATCCGCAACTTGTGGCCATCCTGCAGAACCTGTAAATCTCGCGACCACAGCGCCTTCACCAATTTACGCTCATTGGGCGCCATCACCCGCAAGCGCTCCAGAAACGCCGCGGCGTTATTTTTCGTGTGGTACCTTGTGGGGGAGATCCGGCGCCACATCTCGTTATTCGTGAACGCTAGCCGCGCCGAGCGGCACACGTGGCTCAAGCGCGTGTATGTGAATGGGTTGGGCGTAATATGCTGCGCTACGACTGCCCATTCATCGCGCGAGAGCATAGTCGAGTGGAGAGGGGAGAATGGAAAAAGCGGGCGCACGTCGCGCGAGGGGGCGCAGGGTATTTCCCTGGGCGGATGACTAAATGACGCATGGAGCCCAGCAAAAAGATTATGTACGCTACCCATCATCTTCAGCCGTACCCAGCAAAAAGTATGAGTGAAATTGAGTCGCTGAGTTTTACGTGCAACACATGCGGCCTCGCCTTCCAGCAGGCCGACTTCCAGCGTGACCACATGAAGACCGAATGGCACCGTTACAACCTCAAGCGTCGAGTGGCAGGCTTGCCGCCCATCCCGAGCGAAGTTTTCGCCGAGAAGTTGCTCAACCAGACCCAGGAGGAAAAGCCCGAGAAGGTGCGCCAGGTGACCAAGAAAGAGCTCAAGCGCCAGGAGAAGCTGCGCAAGCGTCAAGAAAACGTATCGAGAGCGTCCTCGCTGACCTCCGCCATGTCTGATTTCAGCCTCGGAGAGCCCACAAACGAGGCCTACGAGAGCGAGGAGCTCGACCCCGAGGAATTGGCTATCCAAACTAAGCTGCGCAACCGCGTGGAGTTTCCCCCCAACGTCTCCTTTATGGACGGCCATGAATCAGAGTCTGTCGAGGACAATGTCAAGTACCTGGAGAAAAAGTTTGGCCTCGTTGTTCCCGAAGCCCAGTACGTGTCTGATTTGGAGGGCCTTGTGTCGTACCTTAATGAAAAAGTCGGTCTCGGTAACTGCTGCCTCTACTGCTCCTTCATGGGCCGCAGCCTCGAGGCTGCTCGTGCGCACATGACCAGCAAACAACATTGCAAAATCCCCTACGATACAGAGGCTCACAAGGCTGAGCTGCAAGACTGGTATGACTTTAGCAGCTCCTACGCCGACGATGGCTGGGAGGACACTGATGAGGAGGGCGTCGAGGGCGGCCAAGTGATTAGAGAGGAGGATGCATACAACGAGCCCCTTTACTCAAATGGTTACGAGCTCGAAGTCGCTCCCGGTAAGGTCGCTGGCCACCGTGAATTGAGGCAGTATTACAAGCAGCGTCACGTTTACAAGCCCGTGAGTGAGGGCCGCAAGGCAGTCAAGATGATTGACTACAGGGCGCCCGGAGTCACAGAAAAGGCCGCAGAGAAGATGGTCAAGGACACTTGGAAGAAGGAGAAGCGTGCCGAGTTTTCCAGGTTCAAGCACGACAAGCACATCAACTTCCAGAAACACTACAGAGACGAACTGCTTCAGTAATCTCTGTCATATACTGCACTTTTTGGCATATTTATAGCATTTTTAGCATGTCCTTTTTTTTTTTCTTTTATTATTGAGTATCAAATAAATATCGGGTCCTTACTGACAGGGGGTTCACTGGGAGCAGCAGTGCTCTTTTTCTTGTCCTTCTTTTTTTGCCACTTTTTCTCGAAATCTTTCTTCTTCTTTTCAGCCTTGCGCTTTGCTTTGCGGGTAGTTTCAGCAACAGGCCCGGATTCAGGCTCCTCTGATTGGGCTTTCTCTGATTGGGGCTGCGCTGGTTCAGATTGCACTGGTTCAGATTGAACAGCTCCCTGTGCTACCTCCACGTCATTATCAGCTTCCGCCATCAATAGATCCTCAATCACTTCATTATAGTCCTTCTTGCACAAGAGTTCGCGCACGCGCTCTTCCGACACGGGCGTACTGCGCATGACAAGATCAACCTTCCACTGCGGAATGTCAGTTGTATTACGCGGAGGGGCTTCGCAAGGGGTGGGATCAACGTTGGGGATGCCACTATGCGGCCCTGTTTTATTGCGCACGCTCGAATAATGTTCCCATGTGTGATATGCAATGTGAACCTTTTGGGTGGGATCTCCAGAGGCTGGATTGACTGCGTATTTGATGTCGTCTTGGTAGATAAACACTTGCGCCTTGTACACTTCGCTGAATGCAACGATTTCTAGGTGACCTCCGTACGTGGCATCATCGTCCATGCGGCTGGTGTATGCCTCAAAAGTCTCGCCATATACACAAGTAAAGGGCTCAAATCTCTCTTGATCGCTGCGTATATAGTCCACTACCTCCCTCCTGATCTTGGCATAGTTTTCCTGATGCCCCCACATTTGATCGCTCAGAGCTCTGAATAGACAGTTTCCGTCTCCAATAATATTGCCAGCATAGAGCCCCAGCCCAGCCAGCACCGGAAACTCGTCGTCGTTGTTGTGCTTTTTACCCATGGGGCTGAGTCAATCTGTTGTAGCGCTCGCATCAGCTTGTCCTCTGGGCCCGATGGTAGAGAAGACCTTGTATTTCTTTGAGACCAGGGCGCAATTGCTCTTGTCTGCAAACATCCCTAAGCTCATGCACAAGTGTGGGTCCTCTGCGATTAGCTAACCTTTGATGGATCACCAGATTATGGCTGAAAAGTTAATTACTAAATCTCAGACGAGTAAGGCACACACCATCAAGGTTTAATGGCTGCCAACTCTACTATTGTCTGCATATAACCAATTGCGATGATGCACAGACCCGCATGCACCTTTTGCTGCCTTTATTGGCCCTTGCATCAGCCCAAAAGGTCGGTCTAAAGTCCGAATTGGGGTTTGCGTGCTGGAGTTCTGCATTCAATTACGACTTTGGCTGCGCTATAGAATTGCCTTACAATTGTCGGTGTGCCAATAACGACTTTCTCGCCACTACCTTTGCATGCGTCTACTTGTATGGCAAAACCCCTACGGAGATCGACGCTGGGTATGACTATATCCAGTCTCAATGCCACTATTGGGGAAATCGCACAATGACGCCTCAAGAGATGGACTTTATCCTCATCACGCGGATGGACTCTATAATTGATGAGGGCTCAATACAGAATGGCACATTGCTCGAAGCGCCGGTTTTCACTGGAAAGCAACTGTTTACGCAGCAGTTCCAGGGCGCAAAGGAGGCTAGGCTGCACTATATCCTGGGTAGTATTTTTGGTAGCATCATCCTGGGGTACTGGCTGTTGATCCATATTGGTATGATTGCAGTGCAAATGTTTAAGCTTACTGCACACGACGCCCTAGACAGGTTCCTGGGAGTAGGGTTTGTGAATTGGTGGCGACACTATTTTACGCTCCCGCCAGCGGTCGGGCATCGCCATCACGTACCGCACAAGGTTCTCGGGGTCTTTACGATAAAGGCGCCGACAAGAGGCCAATCAATTATTGTTTTTGGGTTTCTGGTGATAAACCTAGTGTCCTTGATCTGTTATTTTGACAGCTCCTCGAGTGACAAGCCGCTGATTTTTGTCACAAATGCGCACAAGATCATGCGCTACATGGCCAACCGGTGCGGTATCATTGCATTCTGTATGTGCCCTCTTATTGTGCTTTTTGCGTCTCGAAATAACCCATTTATTGCCCTTACTGGATGGAGCTACGACACATTCCAAATGTACCATCGTTGGTGTGCTCGCATGATGGTTATGCACGGGTTTATTCATGGCGTTTTGTTGACGTGGTACAGTGCCGAGGAGCACGTTTTGATGTTCAAATGGAGGCATGTGCACAATTGGCCCGCTGGGAATGTTGCTCTGTACTGCTGCCTGATCATGCTCGTGTTTGCCGCAAAGTCTACTCGCAATCGCTTGTACGAGCTTTTTGTTTTTGTGCACAAGTTTTGCTTTTTGGTTGTTCTTGTGGGCTTGTTTGTACACTGCAGTGACTACGGCTGGCTCCCATGGCTGTATTCGACGCTAGGAATCTATGTGATTGAGTACCTGGCGCGCATCGCCAAACAGATCAAGTCCGGCTGGATACAGGATGTGGAATTCAGCCTCGCCTCTGATGGAATGTATCGTGTGCGTACCAAAAAGAAGCGTGAGTGGGTATTTTCCGCAGGCCAGTATGCATATCTACGCATTTTGGATAGGTCGTTGTTTTGGCAAGAGCATCCTTTTAGTTTGTTTAAAGGATCCGACAGCCGTATCGAGTTTATGTGCAAGGCCAAGAATGGCGCCACACGCACGATTTTGGAGCGGCTACAAGCCTCGCCAGACAAAAGGCTCACGTTCAAGGCGATCATTGAGGGCCCTTATGGCCGCGAGCACAATTTACAGGCGTACGAGTCTGTCTTTATTCTTGCGGGAGGTGTTGGAATCACCGCAATGTACTCGTACATTCTAAACATGACCCAGCAAGTGCGCGAGAAACGCGGAAGGATCACGCTTGTGTGGGTACTCCAGACTGTCGAGAACTTGTGGGCATTTGACGAAGAGGTGGCACAGCTCAACAAGGTGCGCGATCTTGCCAACATTCAGATCTACCTGACCCGGGCCCAGCCTGAAAAGGAAGAATACCAGTCAATCTTCTCGAGCTCCACAGAGTGCGAGGAAATTATTTACCATGGCAGGCCCCAAGTCGACTTGGAACTGGGCGAATTTATCTCCGGGGCCTCGGGCAGCATTGCTATCTGCGCGTGCGGGCCGCCCTCGTTTGTTGATAGTACGCGCGACACGATTGTGAAAAACATCCGCGCGTCACAGAGTCTCATTCACTATTTCGAGGAGGCTTTTTCGTGGTAATGCTAGTTTAAAATTATAAGATTTGTCGCGCACAGGGTTTGACGCCCTGATTCTTGGCATTTAAAAACTTGTGGGCTGAGCATCAGGTGAGCGCGCCTCCAAGGGCTTACAAAAGAAAAAACCCCCAGAGCCTCGAGATTTGTCTGTAATGTACCACGAGTACGACTTTATTGTTGTTGGTGCAGGGATTGTAGGGCCTGCGATTGCAGTGGGAATGGCGCGTCATGGCCGCAAGGTCCTTGTCCTTGAACGGAGCCTCCAGGAGCCGGACCGGATTGTGGGCGAGTTACTGCAACCCGGCGGCATTGAAGCGCTTCGCGAGCTTGGTATGCAAGACGCAATTGAGGGAATTGATGCCATTTCCATTGATGGCTATGCCGTGTTGCACAATGGCCGCCGCATCGACGTTTCCTACCCCGAGTTTATTGAGGACTACAAGACGCATGAATCGACCCCGCTCGGGACCAAACCGCAGGGCCGCGGGTTCCACCATGGTCGCTTTGTGCAAAACCTGCGCAAAATCGCGCAAAACACGCCTGGTGTCGAGTTCAAGCAGGCCACTGTGTTGAATCTCATCAAAAACCAAGACACGGGCGACGTGCTCGGCGTTACGGCCCGCTCAGACGAGAAGGATCTGCCCTATTTTGCCAAAATTACGCTGGTCTGCGATGGAACCAACTCAAAGTTCAGGGGCATGCTCAATGCCAAGCCAAAGATCGAGGGCTACTTTGTTGGCTTGGTGCTCAAAAATGCTAGCCTAGTGGCCCCCAACCGGGGCCACGTCGTTATTGGCAACAAGCACAAGCCCATTTTGGTGTACCAGATTGGCACTGGGGATGCCCGGATTCTGTGCGACGTACCGGCACCCCTTCCCAGCGTGGCCTCGGGTGCTTTGAAGCGGTACCTCGAGACCAAGTGCCTGCCGTTTCTGCCCGCGCAAATGCAGCCCGCATTTCAGGATGCGCTCGATACACAGCAGCTGCGCAGCATGCCCAACCAATGGCTGAGCGCCCCCAACCAGCATATCAAAGGTGCTATATTTATTGGCGACTCGCTCAACATGCGCCACCCACTCACTGGTGGTGGAATGACCGCCGGTCTCAGGGATGCGGTGCTCTTGAGCTCGCTGTTGGGACCCCTCGAGCACAACATCACTGACCAGCAATTTGTACATACTCAGGTCAAGGCATTCACTGCTGAGCGCAAGCGCCATGCGGCGGTGATCAACATCCTCAGCATTGCGCTTTACCGGCTCTTTAGTGCCGCTACCCGGTCCCTGGCAGTTTTGCAGAACGGCTGCTTTAAATACTTTGAATTTGGCGGCGCCTGCGTTCGCGACCCGGCCGCTCTCCTGTCGGGGCTCCTCACCTCGCCGGCCAACTTATTTTACCACTTTTTCGCGGTCGCGTTTTGGGCTATCTACTACAATTTTATCGACCGCGGGTTGTTGTTCCCGCTGGCCCTGGTCGAGGGTATCATGGCGCTGTGGACAGCAGCATATGTGTTTTTGCCGGTGTTTTTGGCAGAGCTTTTATAGTTTGCGCTCCTTCTCGGCCAACGCCTTGAGGGCCGCTATTTGATCCGTAGTAGACTCGTTTCGTTGTTTGAGCTCAATCTCGGACCTCGCCTGCTCTATAACCGACCTCTCAAACTCTCGCATCTTGGCCGAGCCCTGCAGCCATGCAGGAGTGCCCTTTTGGTCTCTGATGCGCTCCTGAAAGATTTGATCCGCACGGTGCCGAATTTCCTTCTCACGATAGTAGCGCTCCTTGAGCTCAGGGCTGAGCTTTGCAATGATTTCCTCGTCTGTTGGCATGAGCTTGGTGACGGTGTAGACACCCATTCCCAGAAATCCGCCCGCCGAAACGAGAAACTTGGTCCACTGTCCGGCAGTAGGCATGATGATGACTTTGGTGACTTTGCACTCTGTGTGATTGGATGGACAGCGACAAGGCATACCAGGAAGCGCGTAAAACGGCAGAGATGCTGGGGGGAAGTCTCACAAGGCAGGAATGGGAACGCCTCAGGCCCTCAAAAAGCCACTAGGCGGTCACCGCCTTGGCAGCTACTGCGGTTTCTCTGGGCGCAAATAGAGCGGTACAGTACTGAATCGAGGCGATAAAATGACCAAAACGGTATTTAAATCTTGAGTTTGGCTATGTATGGTTCTCCTTTTAGTGGTATATGCTGTCATAGATGTCGAGGATTTTTTAATTCATTTAGCTTCTGCCAGTGGGAACTTTCGGCCACATTCCAAAACCATTGCCAAATTTGCAGCCATTCCGATCGGGACCTTGTTTATTTGGCAATCGCTATACACGAGTATGCATATCGGGCATACAAGTCTATCTATAGCCGGGCAATTGGGTGCTCTAATTATTGCTCAATGTGAAAATGTCTTGGAAAAATTATGTCTCACTACTGCCGTGTCTCACTTGCAGTATATTTGTATCGCTGGACAGAGTGATGTCGTCTACAATGCTGGAGGAAAGCCCTGAACCGATGCACAAATCTGAGCATCGCGCGGATACCATTGCCGCGCCGAAACACGCCGCTAAAGATCTCATATCTCCAGGGGTTGAAGATGGGGTTGTTGAAGCCTTCAACCATGAGATTGATGATTTGGTTCTGGACCTCTTTCTCGAAAATGACAAAAATAGGGCCCAGGCCTTGAAGATGGTGATGAATCAAGTGTGTGAGTTGCGCCAAGTGGTTCGTGATCTGCGCTCTGAACTACACGAGTTAAAAAACAGATCCTCAGGAAGCCTATCTACTGGTGATACCAAGGCGCGTCAAAGCACAGGCGGGACGGCTGATAGCGATCCAGGCACAGCTACTGAAATTAAACCTCCCGCGGATTTACAGCTGGGTGATGATTTGAACTTGGAGAGCAACAAAAAAATCCAAAAGTGGATTCACTACTCAATTAACGCTACAGTGAAGCAATTACGGAGTGAAATCGAGAAAACTCAATTGATTGCAAGGAGCGCACAGTCTCTTGGTCAGAAGTGTATGAATCAGTTGGCGGGCGAACAGGGCCCAAGCGCAAGCACGAGCACGCAACCTCCACGAGTTGAGCTCAAAAGTCAAAAACTCCCCCCACCACAAGAAGCTGCGGGTGGCCCCAGCCCGGTTTACTATACCGAAATGTGGGTCCCCTGCACAGACGAAGGCTCTGAACAAGAGATCAAAAAGTTGAGCTCCGACATTAGGTCTGCTCACAAGCTGGAGCCAGATATGTTTGTTATCAAGCCATCAGCTACTGGTAAAAGCCTCAAAATAGCGGTCGCCGCCCAACTGGGCTGCCGAATCGATAAGTGGCTCGACCAGGTTCGCCCCGGTCTGAAGCAAACAGACTACAGCTCCAATCTCAACAAAAACATTGAGAGATCGAGGGCCAAAAAATACGATGCTGCGCAGGCTACAATTCCAACCCCTAAAGCAAAGAACGGGGGCCTCAACATCGGTAGCGTTGGTGTAAAGCAAGCTCAGGTCAAAGAGAGTATAATCCCTCAAGTCTTTACGTCAAAGGCACAAAACATTGGCTCTGTCAAGGCCACTACCACTCTAAGCACCAGTGAACAATTTAAAGGAGAGACGGGAGGTGGCTCTCGAGTGGTAAAACAATCAGAGCCCCTCGCGAGTGGTGACAGTACCCCAAGAGCTGATAGCACCTCCAAGAAAGAGCACACAAGTGTGCCCACCTCTAGGAATACCAATCCAGAGTTTATTATCGCTGCATCAGTTCTAATCCTACTTGCCGGTTGTATGGGAGGGGTGTTTTCAAAACTTTGACTAGCTATCTCGGAATATATTCTCTTTTCTACTTTAATTCGCATACTTTTTCATACACGACACTATTTCAAGTCCTATAGCAACTCTTGTGCACTATTACCATCAAAAGGAAATAAACATCATCGAACCCCGGCATGGGTCAAGCGACTTGAATATAATGGCAGAAGCAGGACTCAGCCCACTGTAGGTTGAGACTAGGACGTTTGCAAACATCTCCGCCAAATGGGTGACCTTTGTTTAATTGTGATGAGACTATTTGCTTAGGCGATGCATGATAGCCGCACAAACAACTCTGGAGAAGAGTAGCCTCGGTTACCTGGCGGAAATCTTCTCGCACCTTTGTCTGCATTTAGGCATTGGTCTGGATGCCGCATAGCGCTTGTAGCTGCGGTATTGATGATGGTTCGCGTACAACCTACGCTCCAAATGGCTGCGTTAGTCCGATTTCAGTTAGGGCAGCGGTTAAACTCCTCGTCAATTGATTTGATCCAGTGCATATACTGATGGATGGCCACCGCTCGTGGGCAGCTCTAGTGGATCTTCTGAGATAGACCTTGTTTTTGCTTCCTTCGTGACACCGCAATCTTTAGTAGCTAACGTGGGGCTCTATGGGGCCCGCGGCTCAATCAGATCACTTATGACGTCGAAGCTTCAAATATAGCCAGCAGGGCGTAGTAATTTTGAGGACGTGTGAGCTACCAGTGGCTGTGCAATTGGCTGGCACACGACAAATACAAAGAGACAAAGGCTTAAAACAATCCGCAGTACCGCTAGGGCAGCTAATTATAGTAAACAAAGGTCGAGAGCTGATGCCAACAATGGCGCTTGCACATGTAACATACGCCTGCTAATGGCAGTATCGATGCGATTTGATCGAAAACGCCCAAGTTTCAGCGCAAAAAGCCTGATATAGCAGTGGCCGTTGATGGGCCATAGCTCGCTTACGTAATCATTGTTGGTATATAAGTTTAGACGGAAAAGACCGTTTATCACGTAAAATTGAAACATTTTTTCTATTTTTAGCGGGTTTTGCAGTGCACCGACATTACTGTATTAATGTTCAGCCGAATATTCCTTCGCCTGCGGTCACATCATGATGACAAACACGATTTCCCGTCCGATCAATCATAGTTAAGCATCATAGAGCCTCATTCAGTATTACGGTGGGAGACCACGTGAGAACGGGAGGTACTGCAGGTCTTTTTTTTTTTGCACGCAGTTTAGCACCGGCGTTTCAACGTGTGCTCGAATCTAGGCCGCTCAATGGAAATTGTAAAATCAAACTATAAATTATAACTTGGTGTAGCTGACGTTGGGGGTCTTGATGTCCTGGTACAGCAGGGTGGTCAAAAAGTCGCTGAAACGGTCGTCCTGAATCTCGGGCAGGAGAGCAGCGGCAGCAGCGTCGTACTTGCCGGCGCCCTGGCTCTTTTTGATCTGAGCAACCTCATCGGCCAAGATCTCAGCCAAGTAGGCCTTGGTGACCTTCTTGCCCTCGTTGGTGTTGACCGCGTGCTTCACCCAGGAGTTGAGAAGGGCGCGCGACACCTCGGCGGTAGCAGCGTCCTCCATCAAGAAGTTGAGGGGCACGCAGCCAATGCCTCTCAGCCAGGCCTCCATGTAGCCAAGGGCGATGGCCAGGTTCTTGCGGATGCCGGCCTCGGTAATCTGGCCTCCGGGCACAAGAGGATTGAGCAAATCTTTGGCGCTCACGCGAGTAAGCTCGTTGCGCTTAAAGATCTGGTTAGGGCCGGGCATGTGCTTATTGAAAACCTCCAGGGCAATAGTGGCCAGAGCGGGGTGGGCAACCCAAGTACCATCGTGACCAGCATCGACTTCGCGGAACTTATCGGCGTACACACCGGCCATGGCGATCTTGTTGGCGGCGTCATCACCCTTGATGGGGATCTGGGCAGCCATACCACCCATGGCATGAACACCACGCTTGTGACAGGTATTGATCAGAAGCTTGACGTACGAGGCCATAAAGGGGACCTTCATGGTCACGTCGTCACGGCCAGGCAGCACAAACTGGGGGTGAGCGCGCAGCTTCTTGACGTAGGAGAAGATGTAATCCCAACGGCCGCAGTTGAGGCCCGACGAGTGCTGGCGGAGCTCGTAGATGATCTCGTCCATCTCAAAGACAGCGAGAATAGTCTCAATCAGCACAGTGGCCCTGATGGTACCTCTGGGAATTCCAATCCAGTCCTGGGAAAAGTTAAAGACATCGTTCCAGAGACGGGCCTCGAGGTGGGACTCCATCTTGGGCAGGTAAAAGTAGGGGCCGTAGCCACGCTTGATGTACTCCTTGGCATTGTGGAAAAAGTACAGGCCAAAGTCAAACAAACCGCCAGAGACCGGCTCGCCATCGACCAAAAAGTGGCCCTCCTCCAAGTGCCATCCACGAGGGCGCACAATCAAAGTGGGCAAAGTCTTCTTTTGCTTGCCCTTGCGCTCAAAGTCGAGCTTGTAGGTCTTTTGACCCTGCTTGAGCTCCACAGTCTGACGCACAGCATCGTACAAGTTGACCTGGCCCTCGGTCATGTTTTGCCAGGTGGGTGCGCTCGAGTCCTCAAAGTCGCTCATGTAGGTAAAGACATCGGCATTGAGGGCGTTGATAACCATCTTGCGGTCGGTGGGGCCGGTAATCTCGACACGGCGGTCCTCGAGGCCGGGCGCCAGGTTGGGCCCCTGCCAGGTGGGGTCGTCACGGATGTGCTTTGTCTCGGGCAGGAAATCGGGCAGCTCGCCGCCATCAATGCGGGCCTGGCGGGCGTCACGTGCAGCCAAAAGCTCCAGGCGGCGCTTGTTGAAGTTGCGGTGGAGTGTGGCGATAAAGGCAACGGCCTCCTCAGTGAGGATCTTGTCTTTGAATTCTTTGGAGACGGTGGCGTACGACACGCCATGGACAATGTTGGATACGGGTGCAACCATTTGTACGTTCTATCGGCACGGGGTGGCGTGGGGCTCGTTTATATATATGCAGCGGGCCAGCGTAACCCTAACATCCTCCGCATTATCCCGGCGCCGAGTCAGCCCGGGTCCGAGTGCGGTCCGGGCAGATTTACTCAGGCATTGTGCTGCCCTGGTACGCTCCGGTCGCGTCAATTACGCAGTGCACGGCTGGGGATCTGCGGCTAGCTCGGTCTGAGCGGTGCGGGCCTCGGCATCCCCGCACTTTACCTGAGCACATGCTTCCCAAGCGGGTCTCGCGGTAGCTAATTACATGTTTGTTTAACGGCCTCTCACTGTATTGTCGGATATGGCCATCAATTGTAGCATTGAGGCCACCGCTATGGCCGCACTTATCTAAATCCCGCGGCGAGAGACCCAGCGCTTAACAACCCTATCAGAATATGACTGCACGCACGAGTCATTGGCTGATGGCATGTGAAGGCAGCCGGGCGATTCATCTCTCGGTGCGCCGAATTAGAGTAGTCTAGGCTAGTGCGACAGTGTTCTGCTAGGGCTTATAGCAGCCTGAGTGGACGAGCACTTCCCAGGCATGTCAGGGATACTACAGATAATTTCCGCCATCATACACTCAATCATATCCAATTCAGTTCCCTGCCTCCTTCCGCCTCCTTTCCACCCTCCCCTCCTTCTCCCCCCTCTAGATCGTGGCGAGCGCCACCTCTCTTGACGAAATGAGCAGAGTTGCAGTATTTGTGCTGGGCCCCGCGGGAGTCGGCAAGTCGACATTCTGCTCTGCACTCATCCAGGAAATTACACAGCAGGGCCGCCGTGCACATATCGTCAACCTCGACCCGGCCGCCGAGCCGCGCGACTATGAATTTTCAGTGGACATCAAGGACCTGATCTCGCTCGACGACGTTGCCCAGGAGCTCGAGCTCGGGCCCAACGGAGGTCTCATGTATTGCATGGAATTTTTACTGCAGAACCTGGACTGGTTTGACGAGGAGATTGGCGATTTCGACGACGACTACCTCATCATTGACTGCCCGGGGCAGATTGAGCTGTACACGCACATGCCTGTGATTCCAACCCTGATCAGACACATGCAGCAGCAGCTCAGCTTCAGCGTGTGCTGCACCTACATGCTCGAAGCGCCCTTCATCATGGACCGGTCGAAATATTTCAGCGGGGTGCTGAGCGCCATGTCGGCGATGATTCTCATGGAGACGCCGCACCTCAACATTCTCAGCAAGGTCGATATGCTTGCTGATGTGCCCAAGCGCGAGCTCAAGCGGTTTCTTAACCCAGATCCGCTCATTATGGCCGACGAGGTCAACACCGAGATGAACCCCAAGTACTACAACCTGAGCAAATCCATCGCTTGTCTGTGCGAGGACTTTGGTATGGTGCAATTCCTGCCCCTGCACGCGAAAAATCAAGACTCGGTGCAGACTATCCTGAGCTACATTGACGATATCACGCAATGGGCCGAGAACCAAGAGCCCAAAGAGCCTGGGGACCTGCAGGAAGTGGACGACGACGACGACGAGTAGCTTTGTGTATGTATATATTTAATTCCCAAACAAAATCATCTAGAGTGCGAGTGCCAGTGTTTGTGTGTTTTGTCATGACTCCAGCAGAGGCCCAGTTGCAAGAACTTTTCCAGGCTTCGCAGAACCTGCCCAACGCTTATTGCGAGCTCGGGCGCATCCAGCTCGGCCTGGGTGACCTCAAAAGGATCGCGCGCAGCCGCTGCTCGTCGAAAAAGACCGATGCCAAGGCCCACTATTTGCTGGCCGGCAGCGGGTTCAACGCCGAGCAAATCGTGTCTGATATCTCGAGCCTGCACTTTGAATCGCAGCAGCAAGAGTTGGCCACCGGCGTCGAACGCTACCTCACCTCCAAGAAACAGGACAGCGTTTACCAGAGCATTGCCAAGCTTGTGCAAGCGGCCACGACTGAGTTTGATGCGCAAATGGCCAAGACTCTGAGCGTGGACAGCAAAGTTGGCCTCAAACGCCAAATTTTCGACCCTGCCAGCAGCGCCGCACAAAAGCCTCTCAAAACAGTGCGCCCCTCGCGCTACGGCAGGACCTTGCTCGGGGATACCCCCACCAAGGACGCCACCAGTGCTACGTTGCAAAAGATCGATGCGTATTCCAAGGCCTGGTTCAAGGGTAGCCCCAACTCCAACAAGCTGGCGGACTGCCAGCTGGTTGCCCAGCGCTGGGACTCACAATCGCCCCAACTCGCTGATACTTGGCAGGCACTTCAAGTCATGGGCCACAGTAAAGCGAGTGAAGTCCACATCAAGAGCCGCAAAGCCCTGGAGCTGCAGTACCGTCAGTACGTCAAGGAGGAGATCAATCTCAGGCGCAAGGACGCAAAGCTCGGCGGCGTGCCCTCCCCGTTCAACAAGATCCGCGTGTTTGTTGACCTCAAATACAAAAACGATAGCGACGTGGAGCTCATCAACAAGACGCCCATCTGGGCCCAGCTGTACTTTTTGGTTCGTTGCGGGTACCGCGACGAGGCTGTGCAGCTCATCAAGGAGCGTCAGGACATTTTTGATCTGATTGAAACCAGCTTTCAGAGCTACTTTTTGGCGTGGGCGAGCGACGCTCCCCTCACCCCGGCTTATCAGCAGCTTATTGCGAGCGACTATGCGTCCAACTTTAGGCCAAACACTGCGTTTGATCCGTTCAAGCAGGCACTCTACAAAATCATTGGCCGGTGCGACCTGAGCCGCAAGTCTATTGCCGCCACCTCGACTACCGAGGACTGGATCTGGCTGCAGACATATCTGGTTGCCCCAGACACCGACTATAGTCCCAAGGACCTGCAGCAGGTTGTTCTCAAAGCTGGCGCGGCGAACTTTGATCCGAGCGGCACCAACCCGGGCAAGTTTTTCAACCTGCTGGTGCTTGTTGGCTTGTACGAGCAGTCGATCGAGTACCTGCACGAGCACGATGAGGTGTCTGCAGTGCACTTTGGCATGGCACTCGGTGCTGCGGGCGTGCTCGACTTGCAGCAGAGCGAGACCGCCCAGCTGATCCAGGACAACAAGCTCAATCTTGCGTTTTTGATTGGCCGCTATACTCGCCTGTTTCGCAAGCAGGAGCCGCTGGTTGCTGCCGACTATCTGTGCTCGATTGCCGAGAGCCGTGCCCTGGGCAAGGTCTACTATGACTGGGCCATGCAAGCACTGCAGGAGCTGGTGATTGAGTCGTGCTTGTTTGTGGAGCTGCTGGGTGACCCGCTGCAGCCGCGCGCCGGCTACATCCAGGTCCCCGGCTGCGGCTCGAGCTCCGAGTACCGGCAGCAGCTGGTGCTGCCCGCGGCCGAGAAGCTCTACCAGGACGGGCGCGTCACTGACGCGATTGTACTGTACTATATTGGCGAAGACTATGGCAAGGTGGTGTCCATGACGAGCTCGCTCGTCTCGCAGACTCTAATCAGCACGCCGCTTGGCCAGACGGTTGGCCACGGCGAGCAGGTGGAGGCGTCGGTGTTCCACGTGGAGCACCCGATCGACATTGCGCGCAAGATTGAGCAGATCCAGGCGGCGCACCCGCTGATCTTGCAGAGCATCGATGCCGCCGACAAGCTGCAGATCAAGCTGCTGCTCAAGGTGGCCGACGCGATGAACCTGCTTGCTCGGGGCGAGTACGAGCAGTGCTTTGCGGTGGTGGACTCGTCGGGCTTGCTGCCGACCTACGTGGAGCAGGACTTTCAGAGGACGCGCGAGCTGGCGAGCCAGTTCCCGCAGTACAGCGCGAGCATCGCGCAGCTGTTCCCGCACCTGATTGAGATGGTGCTGCTGTGCGCGGTGCACATTGTCAAGAGCAAGAGCGGGGCGCTGCTTGCACAGCAGTACCGCGCGCGCGCGGGCAACTGCATCGCGTTTGTGGGCCTCATCCAGTACCACATGCCGTCGAACGTCTACTCACGTTTGTCGTCTCTGGAGAGCGAGCTGGGTGTTTAATCTTTTCCTAAACCGCTTGTAAACTGTTGATAACTATACATCCTTGGGCTGCGGCTTGTAGTCGAGCAGAAATTGGCCCAGCGCCTTGACCGGGTCCTCCGGGCGCTGGACGGCAAGAAAGCGCATCCCCTCGAGCACCGCCGGCGAGACCTGGTCGTTGAGCCACTCGCGCAGCTCGCTGCCGTCGGGAACTCTTGACTTTGAGAGCATTTCCGGGTTGATTTCTAATGGACCCGTTCAAGGAGGTGCTGGCCGATGCCGAGGGCCAGCTGGGCCGCGTGCAAAAGCTGCTCAGCGCATACGAGCTCGAGCCGACCAGTGACGGGCTCACCGACATTGGAAACCTGATGCAGGAGCTCACCGAGACGGTGCACGATCTCAGCCAGAGCATCGCCACTGCGCAGCAGAGCCCGTCGGCGTTTGGCCTCGACGCGCACGAAATCGAGGCGCGCATCTCGCAGGTGGCCTCAATAAACGCGCAGGTCTCGGGGGTGCAGGAGCAATTGGGCTCGCTCAAAACCAGCGCGGCGCCAAGCGGGCAGAGCGGGCCAAGCGAGCAGAGCGGGCCCAGTGGGCAGCCCGGCGGGGTCGAGCTCAGCAGCGCCGAGCGCGAGCTCTTGATGCAGCAGACCGTGCAGGAGCAGGACGACATCCTCGACTCGGTCTTTCAGACAGTGACCTCGCTAAGAGAGCAGGCCAACGTCATGAGCCGCGAGCTCGAAGACCAAGCAACAATGCTCGACGACTTTGAAACGCACGCCGACAACACCGCGGACCGGCTGCGCCAGGGCCTCAAGCGGGTGGACTATGTACTCAAGCATAACCGAGAGACACTGAGCTCGTGCTGCATCACGCTTTTGATTTTCGCTTTGGTGGTTCTTTTGGTGCTGGTGATTATTCTATGAGTTTCTGCTGCATGATTAGCGCCTATTACAGGGACCTCCCCCCTCCCCTCTCGTTACGCGCGGCGTCACACCCCTGAAGAGAAGGGAGGCTCTGACTAACCGCACGCCCAGATGAAAGCAAATATCGTTATTGTTGGGGCAGGCATTGTGGGGGTGTGTACCGCCTATTATTTAATGCAGCACCCAGAATTCGATCCTGAGCGCTACCACATTGTCATTGTTGAGGCGGTGCGCCCGGCGTGTGCCGCCTCGGGAAAGGCCGGCGGCCTTCTCTCCAGGAACGCATTCCCGGCCCAGATTGCGAGCCTTAGCTTTGACTTGCACGACAAGCTGCAAAAGGAGTACAACGGGCCCGAATCGTGGGGGTACCGCCGCCTCACAACCCTCTCCATTGAGGGGTCAAGAGGGGTCAAGAGCAAAAGCAACGTGCTCCCGCCAGACCTGGACTGGATCCAGCCCGAGCGTATCACAGAGGTCAACAAACTCGGCGGCACCGAAACGTTTGCCCAGGTACAGCCGTACCTCTTCACCACGCACCTGCTGCGCAAGTGCACGGAGCGGGGTGCCGAGTTTCTTCAGGGCCGCGTCACGGAGATCCACGGCACCGGCGCCGGCGTCGAGGGCCTTTCGTTCGTCAAGGAGGACGGCGCCAAGGCGTCGCTCAGTGCGGCCAAGATCATCCTCACAACTGGGCCGTGGGTCTCGCACCTCCTCCCGGCGTGTCCCGTGGTCGGCCTCAAGGCGCACAGCATCACAGTGCAGCCCACGCGCCCAGTGAGCGCGTACGCGCTGTTCACCGAGTTCCGCCTCTCGCGGTACCAGTACGTGTCCCCGGAGATTTACGCTCGCAAGGACGAAATCTTTGTGTCGGGCGAGGGCAGGATAGAAAAGGTCCCCGTGAGCGCAGATAAGGTGCTCGTCGAGGTCGAAAAATGCGACAGCCTCTTCAACGAGGTCGGCGAGATGTCAAAGGTCGTCAAGGACGGCCGCATCATCCGCAAGCAGGCGTGCTTCCTGCCGGTGGTCGACTCGAGGCGGTGCCCCGGGCCGTTCATTGGCGAGACCAACGTGCCTAACCTGCTCCTGGGCACGGGCCACTCGTGCTGGGGCATCAACAACGCGCCGGCCACGGGACACCTCCTGGCGGAGATTGTCCTCGAGGGCAGCGCCAAGTCGGCCAACCTGGGCGGCCTCGAGCCGCACGAGTTCTTTGACAGCAGCGAGAAGCTCACCCCAATGCCCGCCTAGCCCTTTTCTTTTTACCCTCCCTTTTTCCCTTTTTCCCTCATTTACGACTTAATGCCGCTTTCCATACAAAACATTACTCATCTCCAGTTAAATGGATGAAGGCCGGCGCCAGTTTTGCAAATTGCTCGGCAGATTAAACATGTCCAGCAAATCCATAGAGACCGTCCTGCACCATTTGATGGCCCACAAGCAGAGCCTGGCCGAGCTGCTGCCATGCGTGCTGCAAGCGCTCGAAACGGAGAAGCTCAACGTCAGAATCAACATCTGCTACTTTTTGAAGGACATGTCCAACGCCCTGCCCGCGGACTCGCCCTTTCCGGCCTGGCTCAATGAGAACCTCGAGGCCATCGCCGACAGGGCCGTCCCCTCACAGCAACTTGGCTCAATAGCCCTGGCCAACGTGCGCCCCGTTCAGCGGGCGATCGACCAGCTCAAGGGCCGCGTCGATCCCGCAGCATACAATGCAGCGTGCGCCCAGCTGGCCAAAAAGACCAAAGAGGAGCCGAGCGGAGAGGCTCCTCCGCTCTCCAAGGAGGACATCATCAAACGCATGGAGGAAGACCGCGAGCGCACAAAACGCATCAAGGAGGCAAAGTGGCATATTGTTGAGGACAATGAGTTTGACCAGCTGTGGTCGAGCCTCGGCGGGCTGAGCGAGCTCGACAAGATGCACATGAAATATCAAAACGAGCTTGCGAAAATGTCGAGAAGCTAGGCTAAATAATTTAATAGTTCTGCGCAGGTACTTCCTGCACACACGCACACGCGCACACGCACTGCTAGAACGAGTACTCGCCCTTGAGGATGCGCTCCTCGTCTACGCTTGGAGCGCGCTGCAGTCTCTGCTGGGCAAAGCTGGCCCTCCTTGCGAAAAAGCCGGCGGCTACTGGTACTGGTGTGGTGGTGGCGGACTCGTCGTCCGATACTGACGAGATGGACGCGCTGCGCATGCGGGTGGCAAGCGGGCTCAGTTTCTGAAACTCTCCCCAGCTAAAGCTGGATCTGCGGGTCTGAGGCTCGTTGGGGTCGTTGGTTGTCATGTGTGTGGCTCTGCTGAAAGGAGGGATGGGTGCCTTTATCAGGGTCGGCCCTCATATGCAAATGCATGCATGATCGCGCAGATCACGAGGAGCTTGCATGATCGCCGTGCATATCCCACCTGCAAAAAGGGCTCAGCCCCAATGCCAGGTGCCGATCAAAGCCCGCTCCCTGCTGTTCTGGGCAAATTGGCAACTTCCAATAGAAAAAGTACACCTCTACCCCCCTCAAAATCCCACACTCACGTTGCTGCTGAGAAATCCATGCATGATGCAGCTAAAGTCACGCAGGGGGGTAGTGGGTAGTGGCACTTGCACACGTGGGCACGGCACCGTCACCGTCACCCCAACCAACAATCACCCCACCCTTCGTCACTTTAAATCATTATAGAACATCGTTATCTGGTACATATCTGGGCAAGTAGCGTTATGAGCGAATTGATCCCGCTCACCCGGTACATGGCGAGGCTTGGACTGTTGGCCAGCACAACAGTCACGAGCTTGGCGCAGAAGTTCTTGGCAGCAAGATCAAGCAAGTCGCTGTACAGCAAATCATCCTCATCGGTCGCCAGAGGCTGCGAGGCCACAAAAAATAGCCCAATCTCTTCGCCAAGACTCGACAGCAGCGTCTTGAACATTTTGGTGCGCAAAGATATCACCTCCACCGTATAAATGAGTAGCTGATTGTGCTCGAACCGGCATCTCAATCCTTCCTCGCTAAACGCGTCGTCAATCAAACTCACATACTCGCCAATTGTTGCAAGAGTGCGATCGTGGTCCATGTGCTCGCCAAAGTCAAAGTCAATCACAATGGTGCTCTCGTGGATGTTCATGGCCCGCACAGGCATGCGCTCCTCCATGCGTTTGAGAATAGGGTCAATCTCCTGCTTCCAGTCCAGGTCAATCTTGAGACCAATCTCCTTCCACTCTTCAGAGTTGTGCATCCTCAAGTAGCGGCCGGATTCTGCAATCAGCCCGATCGAGGGGAGCTGCCGGAAGCTGCGCTCCATGAATAGCTTGGACTCGGCGCTGGACACATAAATAAGGTTTTTGGGGTCCGCTAGCAGCTTTTTCAACGTCAGTGTCAGCCTGGTGCTGAAATAATGCTGGCTCGCGCTGTTGAGCGAAGCACTCCGGCCCATCTTGGGTCGTGTCGCCTTTGGCTCCTGCTCGGGAAGCGACTGTTCCTCCTCATCAAGTAGGGCGTTTCCGGTAGGCACCTCGATAGTAATTAGGCGGTAGCCATCAACATTCTCAAACATGTGTGTCAACTTTGGAACATCCGGTTTGTTCGCCGAACGCGCGCGGTCATCTTGCCACGCCTTTTTAGTCTGTTCAAAGCATTCGGTAACCCAGTCAACGCAGGTGTGGCTCAGAATCAACTCATCGAGTAGCTTCCAGTTATGCTCCTTTTTCTCTTGAGGCGTGTTTAGCGCCTCGTAAAATGCATTCTTCATGTCATTCTTGCTCCACGGATTGACCAGCAGGCTGCCCTTTTCGAAAATCGAAGCGCTGCCAGTAAACTCGCTCAAGACAAGCGGGCCGTTGCGATCATTGCAATAAACAAACTCGTGACAGGTTAGATTCATGCCATCGCGGAGTGCCGTCACTGCAAAGGCATCGGCCTCACTGATTAGAGCCAGGTATTGGTCAAACAAGACATCCTGACGCAGAATGACCACCGGGTGCACACTGCCAGCAATATCACCGTACTTTGAATTCACGCCGTCACAGATTGAAGCAATCTCTGCTTCGAGCTCAGGCTCTGTGGCAACACTAGGCAAGCAAATTTGAATAAAAACAGTCGTTGTTGCGAGCTCAGGATGCTCCTCCAGCAAAGCCGCATACGCCTTGAGTTTAGGCACAATTCCACGTGTGGGATCTAGCTTGTCCCGTGACCCAATGATCTTGGTATTGGGCCAGCGGTTTCTGATCCGTTTTCTGTGCTCCATCACCTCTTTTGTGTCCTTGAGCTCGTCCAATCGTTCTGGATCAATGCCGATCGGGCACACAAAAATATGTACGTCGCGGTCCGGAGTTTGCACACAGTTTTGAGAGGCATCGCAGGCCAAAATACGCGAAGATGTCATCATAAAGTGCTGCGCATACTCATCGTTCTGAAACCCAATGCAATTGGCACCCAGGATGCCCTGCAAAATATCCGCTCTGTTGGCAAGACACCGAAACACTTCGCTAGTGGGGAAAGACACATGCATAAAGAACGAGATGGGAGCTTCGGGGAGCACCTCACGAATCATATGAGGCACAAGCATCAGGTGGTAGTCGTGGACCCAAATGTTGTCACCCTTCTCGTAGGCCTGGATACATTGATCGGCTACCAAGCGGTTTACAGCGACGTAATCTTGCCAACTCTGGTCTTGGTATGACTTGCTGCGCGGAATCTCGGGTACCTGGCAGTGGAAAGTAGGAAACAAAATATCCTTGCAGTAATGATCATAGTGGCCGACAAAAGTCTGGTCACCCACAAAAATTGGGGTACAATCATACTTTTCGTACTCAGCGCAAACCTTGACGCGGTCTTTCTCCATCAAGTCGTCTGTGTTGACGCCGCTCAAGCCAATCCACTTGACGGCCTTGATGATTCCCTTGGACTTTGCCCGGTTGATGGCATTGTAAAGAGATCCGTTGCCACCGTGCTGTTTTTTTATCTTGAAATCTTTCGGTTTGCACTTGTTTCCTATCGAAATACCCCGTCTTCTGCGAATAGTGTCAAGCGACGCAGTAGCCACTTGGGGCTTTTGGTTGATGTCTTTGCGCTGATCAACAATGTGCTTATCGACCTGGTGCTGTTTTTGAGTGTCCTGGGACTTCTGCGCAAATTCAAACGGCAGATTCTGGTCTGCCTGGTTTTGTGATGATTGCGGGTGCTGCTGCAACTGCGACGGGACTGGCAAAAGGAGCAGCTTATCACCATCTGGAGCATTGTGGTCTGCAGAAGGCTTTTTCTCGTCTTGAAAAGCAATGCGATACGGCAGCAAAAGCGTCGCCGTTATTACAGCCATTGCCTGAGTAATGTCTGCCACACTCAATCGCAAGGCTTGGGTTTAATGACCGCCTTATGGCTGTATGCTTAGCTACTGCTACCACATGCACCAGTTATTGGTGCAGATCTATTATTTGGCAATACATTTGGCCCTCAAGTAATGCTGGCTAGCTTGGTTTCTCAAGGGCATCACAAGGCTGGGGGTATTATAAAAACAAAAACTCCGTCAACACTAGGTATTTCAAAGAGCTTGGCGCTTGAATGTGCGGTACTCTAGAAGGGAATGTTCGAGACGCGAGTTGTGAGCATCCACGGCCTCTAGGTTGGCGATAATGCTGTTGATTCTGTCCAGCACGTTTGCCGAGCTTTGGGTCTCGGCCAAGGTGCGCTTCAACTGATAGAGTTCCAGCAATAGCCCCAGAACAATGTCTGTATTCTCGTACTGGCAACTCTCCACCTCACTAATTATACGCACAAGAACATTCAAACTCATGGATTCAAGGCTAGGCCTGAGCGACAGGCGGGTTCTGACCCCAATTTATATGCGCGGCTTTACGGGGGGGCCGATTGTTTCAGGCTGCTAATTGTGCATGAGCTCATGCATGAGCGGGCCCGCACCTTAATATGTGCTATAAATAGAGGAAAAACAACCTAGTAAAATGGGGTCCAGCCCTCGAAAATGAGTGCTAGATTTGTTTCCGACGTTGCTTGATGCACGAGATCACAGACATTGGCCATGACGTTAAGGTGGCCCGATAGTTTGCGCTTGACCCCCAGCAAGGCCTGCTCGGCATCAATGCTTAGGGTAGTTGTGGTATTATCGCCTTGCGCTAATTTCTGGCGCAATTCAGAGGCATTCCATGAATAAAGAGGGTCGTATCTGAGTACCTCCAAAACAGTCGAAATTTGCTTTTGCTCATTAAGAAGTAGCTGCAGGGTGATTTCAGCGCACACTTTGAACGGGCCCTCGACCCCTGCAATGCCCATGCCATCAACGATATCTCGAGTCAGTCTAAATGGAACAGTCTCAGGGATCCGTAGATATTTGCCCTGGTCAAAGGCGATACCCAAATCGATATGGACAATGTGGCCCGAAGAAATATCAACAAGAATATTATTGCAATGCCGGTCCCCCAACCCTAATATGTGCCCCACAATTGACATGGTTGCAGCTGATCTAGCAAAGACAGTGCGCTTCTCGAGCCATTCTTGCGCACTTCTATACTTTTGGAAAAAAAACTTGCGCATCACGGGCTTTATGTGCTGCGTGATTTCTTGGTACGCCTGTATGCGGGCTTCCTTACCATACTCGTATGCTGCATGCATCGCTTGCCTGGCCTTTGCACGGCTCCAAGCACCCCTGCCGGCATTTTCATTATGCATAGGGTCCAATATATCGTGCAGAGACTTGGTATTTGGGACAAACTCAATCACACCTGCATTAGCGCCCAGCGGAACCACAGCATATGTACGAGCCAACAATTTGCGGCGACTGGCTCTGGAATCGTGGGACAAAAAGGAGTTTACATGCCCAAAGACTTGCTCCATAATCGCATCTTGACGCAAATCGTCATTGCCGCCCTTGAGCAGCATAGTGCATTTGCTCCCATCACTTGTGGTATAATTAACAATTTTGGGCGCACTCAAGCCATTAGCGATTGCAATCTGCGCCGACACTGACTCCATCCTGGGCAAGCTATCATAGTTGCAGTCGGGCCTTATTGGAATTGCTGAAGCAGGGCAGACGAGTCGCAACTTTTTCAACGACTGCCACCACTTTTGCTCGGACTTGATCTTGTTGAACGAGAAGCTCTTTTTCTCCTCGGGCTTGACTCTGTGCTGAGCAACTGCTATCATGTGCGATGCTAGGTCGTTGACGCCGGTCTTGCATCCATTGGAGATCGCCATCCATGTTTTCTTGGCCGAGTTTTTTCGAGGCTGGTCTTCACCGAGCATCACAGAATAGAGTGGCCAGAGCAAATGATGCGGGTGCTCGTTTCCTACTCTTACCACGAGCGTCTCCAAGATTAGTTGGAACCCTTCAGATTCGCTTCCCAACTTGGAGGTCAACTGATTAACCCATAGTGCAAAAATGTAGCTTGGTACTTGCGGCAAATACTTTTTAACCATTGCCAAAGACGCCTCTGGTTGTGAAAACCAAAGCGCGATGAAGCGGCAGCTGTCATTGAGCTGAAATTCACCACCTCCGACCGCAAGGCTCTTTAAGTAGTGTTTGATACTCATATCCAGATAGGTTCTCAGTCTTCCCTTTAACTTTGCGTATTCGTTTTGCTCAGTGGTGGATTGCTGCTGTGCCAGCTTGATTTTGGAGTAGAGCTTTTTGTCGTCACGGTTTAGTTGCAGCCCTTTGCGGTACATCTCAATGTTTGATCTATGCTCATCTCGCATCCTTTTGGCTTGGTGTATCTCGTTGCTCAGCGCAGGATCTGTGTATTTTGAGTCGCAGTACGCTGCAAATGTGTGAAAAGTTGCCGCCATGGATTCTAAGCTCTTGGACTTGGTAGCATACTCGACCGCAGGGTACAGGTAATTCTCCATCATTCTCAGCTCGCTTGTGTGTTTGGTCTCATCACTCCATTGAGTCAGGGTGCACAGGACGTGGGCTGAATCAATTAGCGCCGCAGGCAGGGCCTCGGCTACCTGCTCTAGCATTTCAATTGATAAGACTTGGTCACCAAGAAGCCAGGCGGTTTTTGCAGTGGCTACCTGGCTCACTGATGTATATCCCAAACCAGCCATTTGCTCCAATTTACGAGCGTAGGCCACAGCCTGCTCCTTGTTTTGCTGGAGACAGAATGTCGCGTGATTATAGGCCAGGTCTAGGGCCAGCTCCTCAAAGCGCTCACTTCTCTTCAATATCAGCTCGCTTGCTTGTCTGACATTGTTGTTGGGTCGTGAACCCGGGCCACGAATGTTCTCAATTTCGAGGAGATTAGAATTAGGACCAGCCAAGAACGCGCGGCCAAAATCAAGATCCTTTGCTCTGAATAGGTTGAACAAAACTTGCTCCTCTGTTTGTGGTTCTAGGCACTCGGGCAGCTCCCACTGCTGCAGCATCCAAGCCGACTGATAATCGTAAAAGCTGTGCTTCTCGAGCGAGTTGGCCAGGTCAAAGATACCATGGGCCCTCAGGGTCGAGGCCGATGCCTTCTTACTGCCCTCTGCCAAGCTGAAACTTAATTGTTCCCACGACGATAGCTTGATCGCTGTGAGCGACAACTCAGAGGGCACAATAGAATTGATGTCTTCATCTCTGCTCAGCCTTACAATGTCTCGGAGCAACTGTGGTCTCTCGCCGGTCTCACTCCAGCTCAGTTCAGCAAACATTAGGCCTAGTTCAAACTGGCCCTGCTCAATGCACAACGGCAAAGCATCCTCTGGATCAATAAGTAGGTAGCCTGCATAGTATGCTTCAGCAACGATTTTGAGGACCAGTTCACCCATACTAGAGATATTGGGCTTGATTATGCCTCTAATTTGGTTGAGACTTTTGTTACTCTCACAAGCAACTGCAATTTCGAATGCCACCACCTCCTGGGCGAGTTGAGGTCTTAGCTGAAATGCTCTCGTGAGGCTACACGCCGTAAACTCTTCAAATAGCTGCTCAGAAAATTGTTGCACATCTGCATAATGGTCTTGTAGCTGCTCACTCTGTCCAGCGTCTTTCTCGCAAAGGTCGACGCCAGTCGTATATAGTTCACTGAAGCTGTGCTCGACATATGGAGTATCCTGCAGCACTTTGTGAACAAACGGGTTAACTGCGAAGCGCAGAAAGTAGGGGGACTCCTGGCAATGGTCGCGTATCGTTTCCAGTTGGCTAGACCTGGCATCATACTTTCGCTGGTGCACGAATGGCCCAAAGCTTGACTCCAAGCGGTTCGCCCATTCCAGCCACTTTCCATCTTTTTTGAAAACCAAAGTCCATCGTTTGATCAGTGGAGCCAAAAGCTCAGGGTCGCTCTGAGCGAGTTGGGCGTCTGGAATGATATGGTCGAGCAGCAGCTTGGCAATATAAAAGGGAAACTCAAAGTGGCGCAGCTCGTGCACTGCTGCAGCAGCCACTATGGGATAAATTGACTCACCCCTTACAATGCTGTTTACGGTTTTTCCTAGTGCAGTTGAGGGGAGCTTCCACTTGGACAGAGTGGTGGTGAATAGCCGAGGGCTGTGGGCCGCAACTTCCAAAGCAATTGAACCATCTGGCGGCGTTATTTGACACAAAAAAGGAGCAATATTGACCTCAGCCAGCTCACTCAGAGCCAACATGCACCGAACAACGGCGACAGTGGTCTCGGTCGTCTGAGTCGACTTGTAAACATTCCAGACCTGCGCAAGGGCTAGCTCAATATCTTCATGTCTGAATTGCATGACTGCAAGTACCAGCTGCTCCATGATCCAGCACGCCGTGCCGCTGTCGGGAATTTTATCAGAAGGTATGTGGTCAAGCCAAACATCGTATTGTCTCGGGTGGTTTATGCGTACAGTTGACCACAGTTTGAGCATGATTTGAGCATGGAATTTTCTGAGTTGTGCCTTCAGCTGCGCAGCCGTGTACACCTCTTGAAGACGCTGCTCTACGAGCTTGTCCCTCATACTCATAACGGCAAACGAAGCAAACATATCCGGGTTTTCGATCCATTCCAGTGGCAGCATGCCTATAGGGCAGTATTTCTGCCCTACAGAGGGTTCGCAGTCAAATTTGTGAAACGGGAATTCCAGTGCTGGCTTTTCCATGCTCCAGGCAAACATCAACTTTGAGCCAATGCTGCGAAATAGCTGTCGCTTTGTAGTTTTGAGGTTGACAGCAATGGCCTCCAGATACTCTGTCTTGTCGTGCAAAAGGAGCCTGCACACAATACTGCTAATCTGCCGCTCATTCGTAGACAGCTTGGCCAATAGACTAGGCCACCAGTCTATATTGCAGGACAAGAGCTCACAAAAGTCTTCATCAGGGACAAAGGTATCCAACATCTTCAATGCGCTGGTACTTGTGCTGGTCTCAATGAGCACCTTCCAATCACTGGCCTTGTGCGTGACAGCCGCTAGGCTAGGTCTGAGCGGACTCAGCTTTGATTGCTCGCTTACAACTTTGAGAAGATAATGAGTGAGCTCTTGCACTGGTTTACCACGAGGCACAGCACTCATCATCTCCATAATTTTACACAGACGCGGCGGAGACCGGTTGAGCTCGTATTTTGCGAAAACGCCCGATACAATCTCTTTAAACTTGGTTTCGGTGACTTTTTTGATTGTTGGTGCTTCAGAAAGTCCCTCCGGGGTGGGCTCAGCCCGCGTCAAGGTATATTCCAGAGCCCTCGTGTCAAGCTCGGACTCCTGAGCCAGCTTGAGTATCTCGTCGGGGTCCCAATTCTTTGATTTGGCCTCTAGGAACTGTGCTAGGTCAATGAAATCTCTGATATCCTCCTTGAGAAGGCGAGTGAGGATTCCTGTGCGAGGGGTGTGATCGGTCAAAACGCAGAGAGCCAAATACGAACAATAGGACTGCTTGGTCGGGATAATATTCAGATTCAATTCGGGCAAGAAGTCCACCAAGCGCTTGGTGATGGCAAGGGGAACAAAGCCGTTTTGCAGGTTGTGCAAGAGTTGGTGCTCGAGCCACGAATTTGCAAGGCCGAGAAGCTCATGAAACTGGATATCAACGATTCTCAAGGTCTTGAGTGTGCAGAATAAATAAACGCTAGCTGCGCTCAGCTCGAGTCGGCCAAGGTTAGCGAGCCAGGTGTTGATCAGGCTCAGAGCGGGGCCTGCCTGCTCATCCCTTTTAGTGAGAGATTGTAGGATTTTGGCGATGGTGAAAGCAGCGCTAGAGTTGCGGTAGACATTTTGGATTGCAACGCCCAGAATCTTGACTAGTTCCTCGCTTGCCAAATTGTCAACAGTGAGACCAGCGGCAACAAACCCCCAGAATGAGCAGGTTAGTGGAATGCGAGTGTGAGAAAAGCACGAAATCTGCGCATCAAAGTCGCTCTCAAGGCATGGTTTCTTGGCCGCGCGTGGACCCTCTGTGCTCAGCCTAGCCAGAGTGTACGAGACCAGCCAAGGGAGCTCGAGAGCACCTTGACGAAGAGTTATGCCACTTTCGGTGAATACCACATCCTCAGCGGGTATTGGGGCATAAGGCTTAAAGTTGCGAATCATGTCGTCGAACTGGTCTCCGTGGGCACTGCTGATGTTCACAAAGAATTGCGCAGCCTCGAGTACTAGCTGAGCGTTTTTAACTCGAGCTCTCGACGCGAATAAAGACACTCCCATAGACACAAGGTCCTCGCAAAAGTCTGTGGTACCCAATTCAGATAAATGCTGGTAAAGTTTCCGCAAACACGCCATGAGCCCCGCATCATAGGCTTGCTCCAACTCATTGGTCACTTCGAGATCGAGTAGATCGGCCGCATAAACCTCCAAATCTGAGGGTATGGCAGTGGTGATGTCCAGCAGCGCGCTCCAACAGGCGCAGGCCGTTGACCAAACCTGAAGCGAGTCGTCACGCTGAAAGACAGAGTTGACAGCAGCCCATAGATGCGACCATTCTCTACCGTTGAGATGCTCGCAATGTCGCTTCTCGGTCAAGATAGCGCGAATGTAGTATAGCACCGCCAGCAGGCAGAGACGCGTGTTTGCCCTGGGGAGACGGTCAAAATTGACCGATGCGAGCGCCTCGATACCAGCTCTGAGGGATTTTATTGCCACTGCCGGCTTTTGCCAAAACTCCTGCACGAGATGGTTGACCTCCTTTCCGGCGAGTATCTGCGCCAGCAACTGGGTTGCAATGAGTTTACCGTCGGAATCGCTGGCCAGAGCGGCTGTGGCCATCTCCAGGTCGCTGCCGCTTGGTGGGCTCATTTAGTAAAGTTTATGGGGTCAGATACAAACGCGAAATATGTCGGGGAGACGGATCCCTCGAAAATTATAGTCGAGCTCTGTGCTCAATTCTTTGAGCGTGGATGGTGCACAGGCACCGCTGGCGGGATGAGTATACGACAAGGCAGCCGGATCTGGTTTGCCCCGAGCGGCGTGCAAAAGGAGCGCATGGTGTCCACTGATATGTTTGTCTGGGACGAACAGGCCAAAGAGTATACTCAGCGTCCGGCTTTGTTCAAACCCAGTGCGTGCACGCCGCTGTTTCACGCAATTTACGAGGCCCGCGAGGCAGGGGCCGTGATCCACACCCACTCGCAGGCGGCCGTCCTGGTCTCACGGCTGTACAAGGACAAGTTCACCATGGCCAATATTGAGAATATCAAGGCGCTTCCCAAGGTAACAGAGGCGGGCAACTTTAGCTGCTTTGATACCATCGAGATTCCAATCATTGCAAACACCGCGCACGAGGAGCAGCTCGAGCCCGATCTGCGTGCAATCCTGGCCAAATACCCGCAAACATCGGCGATTATTGTCGAGAATCACGGCCTGTATGTGTGGGGGCGGGACGTGTGGAAGGCCAAGATCATCAACGAGGCGATTGAATATCTGATGGAGCTGGCAGTCAAGTTTAAGCAGCTCGGTATTGAGTAGACTTCAAATATTATTTCGACAGCAGTGTCCTCCTGTCTTACTCACGTAATGTCTGATCGGTTCGAAGTCAAAAAGTGGAGCGCCGTGGCGTTCTGGCTGTGGGACATCGAGGTCGAGACGTGCGCGATCTGCCGCAATCACATCATGGACATCTGTATCGATTGCCAGGCAGAGAACAGCGAGGCCGAGAACTGCACCGTGTCATGGGGCATGTGCAACCACGCATTTCACTCACATTGCATCACTCGCTGGCTCAAAAGCAGGCCCGTGTGCCCACTGGACAACCAGCAATGGGAGCTGCAAAAGGCTGGAAGGTAATTTATTTAGCTAACTTAATGTTCCAAAGACCCTGTCGCGGGGGCCGGGCTGGGCGACAACGCACACCCTCTGCAATGCGTCCACGGTGCGCTCGGTGGTGTCAGAGTCTGTCTGCACAAGGTACCTGGCGCATTTCTTGGCGGCGGGTGCGGCCCGCAGAACCATAAAGTGGGTCCTGTTTGAGTCGTGGTCGCTGATGGACCCCGGCACTGGCTCGAGGTTGCACACCCTGCCGGCGTGCTGCGAGGCGATCGCCGCGCTCTGTGGGTCGGCCGATGCGCGAATGAGAGCCGCGGCCGTGCTCTCGCAGTCAATGCGCTCTGCGCTGGTTGATTCCAAGAACCGCGTCACCTGGCCCCATACCTGCGGGTGCGAGTATATTCTCGAGACCTGGGGCCTGCCAAAGTCATAGTAGTAGTGGTGAATGGGGAGCCAGCTTGACCCATGCACAAACGCAGTGCTGCTGGCGCAGAGGGCGTCTATACTCTCCCTCACCGAGCCGTTGGACGAGTTCTCAACCGGGAGCACCGCGTCGCACTCGGGCGAGACGCTCTGGACGACTTGGCTGAGCGATTCGCAGGGCACGAGCTCTGCGTCTGGGTACAGCCTTGCGGCCATTTCATGTGAAAATGTCCCCTGCGGCCCGAGGTAGGCTACTCTCATGTAATGGCAGGGTGCGCGGGCTGGATGCGCCTAGCGAGCCCCCTCCCCTGCGGGCGCCCTCTAAATTGTTCTAGATAATTATTCACACTCGACGCTACCCTGGAAGCTTCCGGGGCGCCTCCCGAGCTTACTAGACCCCCTCCCCCTCACCCATCTAAGCCCTACTGCGCTGCGGCCCTATGGCACGCAAGCGGAATCCAAACGTATACGTAAGCGCAGAAAGTTCCTCCTTCTTCATTGTCGTCCATGGCAATCTCGAGCATTTTTGGCCGCAAACGGAGCAATTCTCAGCACGGGTCCCACCGGGAGGCAGGCTCTCCGGCGCCGTCCGCGAGCAACAGCCCCCCGCTGCAGAGCCTTCAGAGCAATGGCTCCATGACGTCGCTTGCCTCAATTAACCTCAGCCGGAACAATTCCTCCAGCCAAAACACCAAGTCAAGGTTCGAGGAGGGCTCGGACGGCTCCCACCGCCACCGGCTCAAGAACGCGCGACGCCAAGAAAAACTGGGGCGCATGCTCAAGGAGATGATGGGTGAGCGCAAAAAAGTCGGCGACGACGCGGTCAGCGCGGTGCAGTTTGTTCCCCAGACCCAGCTCTCGCTCATGAATGGCCTCGTCAATAAAATCAAGGACGGGCAGGTCCAGATGGGCGGCCTCATCAACGGCTCCAGCAACGGGCCAAAGAAGGGTACCCCTACCGTCGAGCCCGGTGAGATAGACCAGCTTGACATCAAAAACATGTGCCTTGCCAAAAAGTACGGCAAGTGCCAGGAGGTTATCGGCAAGGGCAGCTATGGTATCGTTCGCGTTTCCCACCGCCTCGACGAGAGCGGCAAAGAAGTGCTCTACGCCGTCAAGGAGTTCCGCAAACGCCACAATGAGAATGAGGAATCATTCAAGGAGCGGCTCATGTCTGAGTTTTGCATATCCAGCGCCCTCAGACACCACAACATCATCGACACGCTCGACTTGATGCAAGACGCCCACGGCTCGTTCTGCGAGGTGATGGAGTACTGCCCTGGCGGCGACCTGTACTCGCTCATCCTCTCCACTGGCACGGGCCTTTTACCGCACGAGGCCGATTGCTTTTTTAAGCAAATAATGCGTGGCGTCGTCTACATGCATTCCATGGGTGTGGCTCACTGCGACCTCAAGCCCGAAAACATCCTCTTGACCCAAGACGGTGTGTGCAAAATCAGCGATTTCGGCAACGGCGAGTGCTTTCGTATGGCATGGGAGAAGAGCATCCATCTCAGCAACGGCGTGTGTGGCTCTGGCCCCTACATCGCCCCTGAGGAGTTCAAAAACAAGCCGTTCGACCCGCGCGCCGTGGACATTTGGGCAACTGGTATTGTCTACATGGTCATGCGCACCGGCTCGTACCTCTGGCGCACCACCGTCCAAGAGGAGGATGAGCACTACCGGCAATACCTGGTGGACCGAAAGACCACAAAGGGCTATGCTCCCATTGAGAAGCTGGGCTACAGCAAGTGCGTCTATGTGATTTATTCGATACTCGACCCTGTGCCCACCCGTCGCATCACTGGAAAGCAGGTCCTCAACAGCGAGTGGGGCCGCGGTATCAAGGTGTGCGAAGCGGGCGAGGCATCATTGCACGAGCCGCCCCTTCGCCTCTCCGAGGCAGACTCGGCACGGCTCAGCCCTTTACCGCCTGATATGTCCAAACGTAAGGAGGAAGGTATCAAGCAGATTGTTGGTTCATAGAGCAAATATTTATTAGCAAGCGAGCAGTACGTTCGTTTACACGCAAAAGCACATCTCCAATCCACTCTCTTCAAAATGCAAACTCGTCAATGTGTTGCTGGTATTGCGCCGGGTTCACAGTACTACTGGACCCGGTCTGCGGAAAGTCAAAGTCCGCGCTCATGTCCATATCCACGTCCTCGCTTTGCTCGCTTTGGACGACTGGCTTGGCCACAGCCGCTTGAAAAGGTTTGGGGGCCTGGACCAGAACAGCATCCCTGTCTGGAACTGCAGCTTTGAATGAGGGGGCTCTGGGCTCAAAATCCGACTTTTGGGGGTTTGCGAAGCTAAATGCCGGTGTGCTCGGCGGTAAGTCCTTTTTGGATGCATCGGCAGCGGACGCGTCTTTTTTTGGTGCTGCTGAATTGGAGGCAAAGCTGCTCAGTGGTTTGAGGAGGCTTGTCTCCGCCGCAGGAGGCTGTGCACTCTCTCTGGCAACAGGGGGGGACAGTCTAGAGGGCCGCGGTTTGGCCGGAGTAGATGCCGAAACGGGCGCCCTCATTGGCATAGTAGAGGTAGAGGACGGTTGAATCGACCCAAAGCGGTCCACTGGGTCATCGAGGCTATCAAGAACGTCCGATGCAGTTTGCGAGATCTCGCTGCGGTTCAATGGAGCCCTCACCTGAGCTCTTGTAGGGCGCCGCGACCTCGTGTTCACCGGAGCAGCCGCCTTTGCCAAAGAAATGCCGTAGTTTGATGATTGTGAGCGGGTCAGAGACTTTGACGACTGGCGCTTGGGGCCAGATGCAAGAGAGCGCCGGCTACGGCTATTGCTGATACTGCGGTTGCTGATCCCGCCAGTGAGGTCAGCCAAGCTGGACATGCTAAACGAATGGCTCATGTTTGGTGGAAACGCACTCGAGTTGGCGCTGCGGCTCACATTGCTGAGATCGAGCACACTTTCATCGCGCACAACTGCCTGTGAAATCAGGTTCAATACGCCCAAAACCTCGACCTTTGAGAGTTCCCTGTCACCTGTAGACTCGAAAAATGAGCGCAGCTCCTCGTTAGGTCCTTCTGTTTTAGGCTGGGCAGCAAAAGACACCTGAGGCTGTTCAGTAACAGCTTGCTGCTTGGGTTGTTCGTCAATAGTGATTTCGAGTTGTTTAGTCGGCTGTTCATCCTGCCAAAAGTATGATTTTAGCCGGTTAAACACACCTGGTCTCGGCATGGCTTTCTAATGTGTGATACGGCAAAAGCGAAAGACCTTTGCCAAACCCAAGTAGTGCGTAGACACAGCCCCGCAATGGGGCTATTAAGAGGTTGCCTCACTCTAGCGGGTGCATAGAGCCCTTCAAAAAAAAAAAAAAAAAAGGTAAAGCCATTTTTGCTACTGCTTTACAGAAAGCAAAAAAAAATGAAACATGCGTTAGCCCGGAATCGAACCGGGGGCACAACGATGGCAACGTCGTATTTTACCACTAAACCACTAACGCTTGTTGAAGAAAAGTTTGCCTGGACATATATACGCACAAACTTAGTTTTTACATTTGCGCATTTTGTTTCAAGATTATTTTTGTATTTTTACACTTTTTGGCGCAAAAATAACATACTTGATTCTGTGTGATTAGTAATCGCGACATGCTCTTTCAGCGATTCAAGGCCTCAACCAACTCAAAAGCTCGTCTAAAGCCAAGTTCGTTCTACATCCAGGCTTCAAGAGTACCCGCTGGGGAACTTTTGAGGCCGCTCAAAGTTTATCTGTTATGGGATGGGCATCAGCCACTCCCTCGCTGCATGAGCTTGAAGACGCTCAATTTCAAGCTCAACCAAAGGTTTACAATACCCGCGCACTATTTGCATCGTCTTGTAACCGCCGGTAGCTCTCTTTCATAATACTACTTGCCAAGCATACTCTACCCATTAAATGCAGCGATACGCAGGCCATGTACCCTTGAATACATTCCAGAGAATGTTTCTGTTTGCCTCCAGCGGCATTGCCGCCTTCGTCAATCCCAGAAGGGCGGATCTCATTGCTACCTTTGGAGAAATGACAATGCAACCTTTTTTCGCAAACCGTCTCCGGAAACAGATGCTTTCAGACAAAGTTGGGCGGAAAATTCTACGCGAACGCCCTAGAATTACTTCAACCTCTTTGGATATCAATGCACTCAGAGAATACCCACCCAACTCTCTTGGCAAGGTTTACACTGAGTGGCTGGACGCAGAGCACGTTTCCCCTGATACTAGACTGGATGTACGGTTCATTGATGACCCTGAATGCGCCTATGTAGCCCAGAGGTACCGTGAATGTCACGACTTTTATCATGCGATAGCGGGGTTGCCCGTTTTTATGGAGGGCGAGGTTGCAGTGAAGGCATTCGAATTCGCAAACTTGGGAATCCCCATGACGGGGCTTGCTGCTTTCAGCGAGCCTTTCAAGCTCGACGCAAGGGCTCAATCGAGGCTGAAGGAGACATATCTACCTTGGGCTATTCAAAATGGTCTCAGAGCAAAATGCTTGCTCAATGTTTATTGGGAAAAGGAGCTAGAAAAGGATGTTGACGTTCTTCGGCAAGAGCTCGGAATTGAGCTACCCCCAAACATGAGGTCCCTGAGAAGTCATCACAGACGCAGATAATGGACGACGCTATCAGAGATGCCGCAGTCAGGGGTAAGGAGCTGAGCTATGCCCCATACTCGAAATTTAGGGTAGGTGCCAGTATATTGCTTGAGGACGGCTCAATTACAGCCGGAGGGAATGTTGAGAACGCCAGCTACCCTGCCGGGATCTGCGCTGAACGCTCCGCTATCCTGACCGCTAAAATGACCGGTCATGAGCTCAAGATCAAAGCAGTCGCCGTGACTTCTGATAGTCCAATGTTGGTGAGCCCGTGCGGAATCTGCCGTCAGTTCATTCGAGAGTTTGCAGAGCTGGATATCCCTATTTATATGTTTACAAGTGAGGGCAATCTGACGACAAGGACTCTTGAAGAGCTTCTTCCTCTCAGTTTTGGGCCAGACAATTTACAGTAAGGGCAAGGCTATAAATGGCGGTGCAGCGATCAAGTCTGTGTCTACTTTGAGCCCGAGGGCCATGCAGCGCTGCCTCCAGCTAACTGATAAACTGATAGGACTCGAATGTATGCCGTGTTTTGAAGCTTGCTCCCTTCGTCCTAATCAGCCAACCTGTGTCGTATATAGCTCTGATTTCTGATTTGACTGCGTATCCGAGCGTACCTCCTGTAAGTGAAGCAAGTAGCCGCGTGTGTCTGGTTATTATGCCAGAGATATAGTCTTGCGAGCCCTCAATTTTTCGAGGCTAAGGCTCGGCTTCTCGATTGGCGCGGCCTCTTGCCTGCCGCTCGACAGAAAACTCTGGCCTGATTTGGCACTTTTTCCGAATCAAATTAGAACCTTATCCTGAGTTCTAGCTTAAATGTGTAAATTTTCCGATTTATCAGGCTGTTAACAAAAGGAAACTCAGCTAATATTCTGGTGCTTTGACATGGAATTTACGCGGCAATCTAACAGAGTGTGGAGACGCTGAAATCGATCAAATCTATGTAGTATTGATGAGCGAGGTCAGCTTTCACATGGATCGCCACCGGCCTAGACTTGGCAATTTTCTGGCGGTTAGTCCTCGTGTCGAAGCAGGACCCCTGAGCTCATCCAACGTAGTTGATAATACTAGCAAGGTTCGTCACATTGGTCTTTTATAGGCTGTTTCAAAGCTTTTATGAGCTTTGTAGGTCTCAGTCTCCCCGTGAGAGAGCATTAATTTGGAGTAAACAGACTAAACAGGTTGTGCGAGACTGTAAAGGCTGGCTCCTTAGCTGTAAAGAACCAGTGTATACGTTCAAGTAGCCACTTTAACTAAATAGCTTCTTTTCATTTACTCTCAAGCCAAGTCTGCAGCTACATGCAAGCAGCGTACGCCCTTCACTTTACAGGTCGGCACACCTCGCTCACTCAGTATGCTACAGCAATTCAGATAGAGGAATTGATTAAGGCATAGCTGGTTCGTTTCCAACAATGAATCGCCGCTGTGCGTATAGAGCCCCTCGCGCACGCCTCATGTGCGCTGCACACTGGCGTGCATGATCGATGCACCATAGTACCTGCGACTATTCAGAAATCGCTCGCCGTGAATCGAATCACTTGCACACATGCCTTTTATGGTCTGGATGCGAAAACCTTTGTTGAATTTAATCTCGAAAAAATAATGCTAGACAATGGGCATGGCAATTTGCTGGTATAACTTTTGAAGCCCACATACAACCAAGTTAATAACAAACTGTTGATATTAAAAGCCAGAGTGCAAAAGGGTGGTCTTTTTATTGATTCTAGCGCCTCATTCAGCGCTTAGTTACAATGAGGACAGCCGACTACTACCGCGCAAACCTGGGGCTGGAATCACATATCGAAGGCGGCTCCTTTCTCGAGACCTATAGAGCAGGCGTCAAATTTGGTACCGGTGAGGGCGAACGATCCGCTAGCACAGGAATTTACTTCATGTTGGAGCATGGTGATTTTTCGGCGTTCCACAAAATAGACGCGGATGAGATGTGGCACTTTTACGATGGCAATACGCTCACAATCTATGATATCAATCCACAAGGCGAATTGACTGCCCACAAACTAGGTCTAGATCTCGCTAAAGGAGAGAGGCCTCAGCTTGTTATTCAAGCCGGTCATTGGTTTGCGTCTCGGTGCGAAGTGGAGGGTGGATTCTCGTTTGTGGGATGCACCGTCTCGCCTGGGTTTGAGTACTCTCACTTTGAGCTGGCAACTACCGAGCTGAGCAAAGAGTATCCTCGGCACAGAGAGCTCATCTCAGATCTAGTGAGGAGGGGGCCATAAATACGATATATACTAGATGCAAATGCCTAAAACACTTTCAGCGACGCTTGGACTTTCCTGGCCGCTGTTGCTTTTTCTGTTTAAAGTCAGTGATATCCATGGAACTCTCCTTTGAGTTGCGCTTCAAGCCACGCTTCTTGCCTCCGTTGCCATACTTTTCGTTCTTTTTCTGACGCTTCATATTGGAAGAAAGACCATACTTTTGATCGCGCTCAGACTTTTTGTCCTTGAGAGCGTCCTCAACTTGCACGTCAAATTGGTCCTCTGTGAAATTCTCACGCTTACGCTTGAGGTCTTTAATCTTGTTGAGAGTCTCGCTCTTTTCCTTTTGACGCTTTTGAAGCTGCTCAACCTGAACCTTTTTGCCAAACTTGCGGAGCTCACGCTGCTTCTTGGCTTCTTGGGAGGCACGCTTGGCAGTCTCATCGTTGACCAGCCTTTGACGGAGCTTGTCCATGTGCTCGTCGCTTTTGGCCATTTCCGCAAAGTAGTCAGTGGGGCGACTGAAGGGGATCTTGGCCTTGAGCAACTCTGAGCGAGCTTCTTGAGCGGCCTTGAGTCCTTGCTGATAAAAAGCGAGCTCGCGCGCTGTATCATCATAGATATCCTTGAGCACGATGCGCTCAGAGGCCGTGACACTCATGTGCTCATAGAAATTCTTGCGGGCTGCGGGGGGCAGCTCAATTTGAGCCAGCGAAGACTTGAGTGCACGGTGGTTATCGACGGTCTTTTTCTGGTGCAGAACGATATCAGCATCATCGTCAATCTCAACTTCACTCAGAGCTACATCGCTCTCGTCCTCGCTACCTTGTTCGAGCTCATTGCGAGTATCCTCGATTTCAGATTCGCTGTCGCTATCCTGCAGACGGCTCAAGTCCAGTCCTCTCTCTGCTGCAATATCCTCATCAGAGCTAACATCGTCTTTTGAAAAGCCCAAACTGTGGCTAATGCGCTTGATAGAATCGCTCAAACCCATTCTCGAAAAAAAGATCAAACAGCCTGACGTAACAAATTTTTCCCCTTTTGACGACTGAAAAGAACAAAAATGAAAAAAAAAAAACTTATTCGAATTGGTTCGGCCTCGAG
The DNA here is from genome assembly GCA_030562575.1 of Wickerhamiella parazyma. Taxonomy (NCBI): domain Eukaryota; kingdom Fungi; phylum Ascomycota; class Dipodascomycetes; order Dipodascales; family Trichomonascaceae; genus Wickerhamiella; species Wickerhamiella parazyma. The sequence goes on from JAKTZS010000006.1 coordinate 240,997, forward strand.
GGATAATTATTAATAAATACGTCTAGCAGCGGCTCTATGCAAGTAGATCGATTGTTTAGTTCTGATGGGCAGTACAGTCTTGAGCAAGGGCAGTGCAATCATTCTCTGACTATCTGTAGTGGTCTCGTCCGCCACAATGCCGTGTGTTTAACGTGGTCTGCCGCGAGAAGTTAATGCTGTAGCTTATCGCATGTAAGTTAGCGCGTAGACCAAATGAAATCTCTATGCTTTTTGGCTCACAATTAAGGCCTTTCCAGTATGTGCATAACTTTGGCGTTGTTCAAGGAACTTATCAGCGCGTCATTAACTCGTGCAGTATGCCTGCGCACTGGCCAGATTAGCTATTTTAAGAGTGCTCCAAGGCTACACTGCAATTTTGAATTGTCCAGCGCCACTGGTTCAAGAGCTAGAGTATTGAAGTTGCCGGAAGACACAGCCGAGGAGGTTACAACAGACGAGCTAGATCAGCTCAAATTTCACTTTGAACGAAGCAACGCCGTGAGCGCTGTGATGAATTTTATCTTTCAGCGTTGCTGCGAGCGCCATAGAGCATGTCTTGGCGCTGACTACGACTCGATCTTAGAAGGCGCTCTCTGTCTAATGCGTGCCTTGATCTGGTACTTTAGCGGAGTTCTAGTATTTTTCTATTAATTTTAAAATTTTCTCGGATTTTTAAACCGCCAAATGAGCTAGCGCTAGGGCTGGGCTCGCCAACCATCCTTAATATGGTGACAAATCAGTGATCTGCATGATTTTTGAAAATGCATGTGGCGCAACTGCAGATTTCATGCAGAAAGCTCGCTTGAGGTGACACTTGGCAGCTGTGTTTCAGATGCCGTCATGGCGCTATCACACGGCGCGCGAATGGCGCCAGCCGGCCCGAAGGTTTTAGAGTGCCATTGCGCGGTATTGAAGGCATCTAGATGACGCAATGTTCAAGCCTGCAAATCTATGTATTTAGCGAGAAAATTAGTAGCGACGATCTTCACATGGGCTTCGACGTTGTCCATTGAGCAGGGCTTGGAGTGGAATCGACCCATAAAATCTCCGCTCAACCAAATAGGCGTGGTTCCGCCTGCAATCATGGGGGTCCGCCTTGAGAATACTCACCCGAGACATTAGGCAGAAACTGTCTTGAATTCATTCCAAATGTTAAATTTAAGGATTTAAATGTTTCAAGAGCTCGCATCATCGACCAAAAGGCTAAAATTAATTGAGTGGAAGCAAGGTGTCGGGTACCATAATCGATATTTTAATTTCCTAATATAGGAGCCTGCATAGTGTAAAAATATCAATTACACTCGACGGTGCCCGTCTTGCGGCCCTCAATTTCCGAAACGCTAGAATGTGATCTGATCAGCAGGAATGTTGATTTATACGAGCGCGGGTGATGGTATTGATCATATGCGGTCGCCTACATATTGTATACTGCATAGGCTAGGGGGCTCCCGAGGTGGAAAAACCCTCAGCATTACAAATAATACCGAGCCGGATGCTCTCAAGAGCGTGATGCCAAGGAAAAATAGAATAGCAGAATAGAAACTTTTCTTTGCGCCGTGATTGGCGCCTGCGAACTCAGCGTTTAAAGCGCACTCGACGCCATCTTGGCTCGCAGGCAATTTGGGCCTCCTTATTGCGCTATGCACAGCGCCACACCCGGGCTTAGTTATCGGATCACATAATACTCGCTTATGCACAAATCTCTGAACAAAGGTGTGCAGGCGATCGCACCTGCACAGATGGACCGCCGAGCAATTGCGAAATGGGAGGCGATAGAGTGGAAATTTCAACATTTTGGCAAATGATGAGCTTCCTTATACATAAGCGTGTATTGTGCTAGCCACAACACCAAGAGTATTTGCGAAGCAAGCGGATTTCACGACGCTTGAGGTGACATCCAGCTGTGCGCCCTGGCGCATATGCACTGTCACTGCAAGAATTTGTGCATGCAGGATAGTACATGTGAGGGAGGTGATATATACCCAAGGGCCGCACAGATTAAGATTTACCGCTCTTGTCGTAATGCTGCCCAAATGTGCATTGACGTTGCTGGCAGCGGCCTTATTGAAGGCCGCAGACGCTGCCAGCGATTGCACACCCACCACTACCGAAAAATGTGTGGCAAGCACGTACACCACTCAAGATTACAATATTTGGGGTAAACTGGTCGAGTACACGTCCACTACCTCCATTTGCTCTCTGGAAACGATTGCATGTGAGCAAAACGAACCCAGCGCGAATCCTCAAGTGACCCAAAAACCAGAGTTTGAGCCCGAGGTGGTCATCCAAAAGCGCGACTCAATTTCTAATACAAGTCTCCCATTTTGCGATGAGGATATCACATCGAGTTCAAGTATCAGCTCCCCAGCTGCCAGTTCCAATACATCGCTGGACTGGTGCGATGACGAGACTACATCCAGCTCAAGTTCCTCGATTCAGACTCCAGTTGTGACGACATCGCCCAGCTCTTCAACTTCAAATACCTCCACTGTGACGTCCCGGTCATTGAGTTCTAGCTCGCTCGCCAACTCCACCTCTGCGACTAGCTCCAAGACGTCGAGTAGCTTGGCGCCCTCGTCCAGTGCTGCTAATTCTACTACCGTTTCGCCAGTGCCCTCTGCGAGCTCCAACTCATCTTTGGACTGGTGCACCGATGAGCCCACTACTTCTCTCAATTCCACGAGCAGTTCGGTCGTTTCTGCTGCCTCCACCACATCAAAGGCTAATACTAGTTCTTCTGCCAATACTAGTACACCTGCCTCGGTGGTTTCTTCGTTCGGTACGAGCTCGGTTGCTCCTACTACCCGCTTGAACAGCAGTTCTTTGGCCAACAGCAGCTCCTCTGCTCCCATCACTTCCTCGTCGGTTAACAGCACCATTGCTCCTGCCAATACGAGCTCTGTGGCGCCTACTACTCACGTGAACAGCAGCTCTGTGGCCAGCAGCAGCTCGATTGCTCCTACTACTCGCGTGAAC